>JAIOKQ010000295.1:0-205254 GCA_020654165.1 Oryctes rhinoceros | reverse complement strand
TAGCCTCAATGTTTGCCGTTGCGTTATCGTCTATGTCATAGCTATTATCTACTTCCTCGGGTATTCTTGTAGTACTCGTACTTTTGGTAATCAATTGCTCCCACATTTCTTCATATAAGTCTGTGTCTGTTGCTTTTGTTTCTTCATTCCCGAATTTTCTTATAAATTTTCTATTTTTGATATACTCATTTTCGTTGTTGTCATCGAAGGTAACCTTGTACGCTCGTGGCCTGTCTTTGTCTATTCTTGTTATTCGTCCTAGTTTTCAATATCTTCTCCTCAGTTTTGATGGTTACTCTGTCTCCTTCCCTTAGTTGTGGTAATGTCTTTGTTCCGTTATTAAAATATCTCTTTTGCCTGGTTTGATTTTGTTTTAATACACCTCTATACATATTTTTGTGCGTTATTTTGGTTTAGTAGATTTTCTTGTGTAGGCAATTGGGTTTTAATTTTCCGGTTGAACAAAATTTCTGCTGACTGGTGGAAGTTTTTCACTGATTGATGTTGCTCTATATTCCATTATTGTCAAATACATGGCTTTGCCTTCTTTAACGGTTTTTTTTTTGTCTGAACGTGTCGCTTGCGACCCCGTTGCCTAGCCGTAATGGTAAGGGTCTCAGATACAGTGTAATACATAAGTATAGTACAGTCAACTATATAACACACGACTTTAAGAAAATCTAAATAAACACTGCAATGTACACGTGTTATGTGGACATAATTCATGCGTTATTGGATAAAATTTAATGCTTAATCTAATTTTAAATGCAAAACTTTAAAATACCCACATTTTGTTGTAGGGAGAAACAGGAACAATTGCTATTATAAGCATCGTAGCTTGGGCAGGTATAATCTTTTTCCAACTAGCGGTTTACCATTGGTTGGGCAATGAAATAACATTTAAGGTTTGTATGTAAACAATTTATCGTTTTTAGGACAAGCTTGTGATGGTAGAATTTTTCTGTAAAACTTTATTGCTGAAACACTGAATACCGATTTCCACAATAATAACTGCTAAATTTAAAATCGACGTATATGTTAACCATTACTTACAAGGGTGTACAAGGTGACTCAACGTTTGATCAAAGCCCATCTAGTCCCCAAACAAGAACTATAATTACCATTTAGAGAACATCTTGAGGGCTGTGACTGTGCAGCCTCGATAGAGCTCACTTATGATAGTTGTAGTTAATTTCATCAAAAGCGTATTGGTCCCATTTTTACCAAATGCGAGCCGATAGTGTTGTGCTTGTAAACTTCTTTAAACAAATGCGGTAAATTATACAAACAAAAATAAGAGTAACCGACAAATAAACTAAAGCAAAGTTGAAAATGATTTTACAGTCTCCATATTATAATGGCTAATAACTGACTAATTCCTCGCATGTTCATTTCGGGCATACCAAAAAGTTGACCATTCAATCTGAGCTTGTACATATGTAGGGAATGACTTCAGATTTCGACCAGTCTGTTTTTGTTATGGCAGCTTTAAGCTTTAGTCAAGGGGATTAACTCCTGTTTAAAAATGTCCTATATGTAATAACCCAAAGGATAACATATAACCACCTAGCTCCGGCGAGCTAGGTGGCCACATTTTTAAAGTGTTACTGCTATGCAGATTCTCTGACACGAAATACGTATGGTCTGTTACCGCGCATTCCAAGGTTTCACAACTGTTTCTGTAACCCCTGTGTAGGAAGCAGCATTGTCCTAAAGCAAGGAAAGAAGATTAGTGGCCTAACGTGTCTTTTATTGCTCATTGCTCCCAAAAACCACAACAGTTGCCGGAAACTATTTCGTGAATAATCCCACACTTTTTACGATTGGGCAACAACAGTATCACATCTGCCTCAAATGCTTCTTAATTTCGTGTGCAATAATAGAACACATTTAGAGAAGCCGAGATTTTCGTGATTCCTGTGAACAGTAACGATAACAACGTGTCTTCGTTTCTTGAGTTACATTATTATTCTTCATTTGCGTTTTGATTTGAAGAAATAAAAATATCGTTACACATTACATATTAACATTTACAATTAGATGCAAGAAAACTTCTAATGTGCGTGTATTTGCAATTTAATTTGTTTTCAGAGTGCCCAAGTTGTAGAAGCATGTTACATGTCGGAATGGTATATGTTAGAAAGGAAATCGCAGAAATTACTGATGATTCTAATGGAGCGCGCCAGGAAAGCTTTAGTAATTAAGTTATATAAACTTGCATTCATCTCACTTGAATCTCTTGGTACAGTAAGTAGTGTCGAAGCAACAATTCTATCATCATAACATAAGCTACATTTCAGATAATTCGCTGGTCGTATTCGCTGTTTGCTTTAATTAAAGCTAGGTACAGATAGGTTCGCCAAGAGGATATGAAAGTGAATGCGTAATATATTTAATTGCTTAAATTGCGAAAAATGTTTTATTTAACTGTTAAATATGTGTATGTTCATCCAAAGTACTATTGTTTTTAACTAGGTAGAGCACTATATAGGTTAGACAGCATGTATATATCACATGATTATTTAAATAAATGGAAAATCATCTTTTAAGAAGAAATTTTACGATAGGAAATATACATCCAACTGAAGGTGAAGAAAAAAAAATTCACGGACTCGCCTTGATAATCTGACTCTCCTTGTTTCTCTCTTTATAGCCATACACTATGTACTTATTTACTTTGTGCAAATTAGCAGCACAATTGCCTTCAAGACGGTACCAACGACTTAGTAAGACTTTCATGGCATATATGTTGTAATCAGAAAATGCCTAGAAACAATAATCAAAAGTATGTAACGCTAAGATAGCTTAGCTTCCTCATAGTATTGATGGAATAATTCACGGCAAACGCAACAAAAGGAGCGAAAAAAGGTACATTAACGCACATACATGTTTCTGCCGACCTGGCGTCATCAGCGCGGTTTCGAGAATAATTTTTTATCTCTACCTACTGTCGCTGTTGCCTCGCAGTTAATACCACAACACAGTATTTATTTATGTTGATATACGTTAACATTTTGATTAATGAGAAAAAATATTGTTTGAAACTCACTTCTAAGTCAATGGATTTGTAAACAAGGGTATCTGTAGTAGGATTTGAGCTGACAAAAAAAACCCCGAGCGATTCATAAAAACCTCTCTATCTTGAAGAAGTCACCGTATGGTGCAGTTTTCAGGTTTTCAGGTTCAAGGCGTTAACGCTCCATACGCTTTTGAAAAGTATAATGGAAGTCGGGTTACTGTTAACGCTGAGCAACAAAAATAAGCCAGAAACTATTCCCGAACTTAAACTCATGCGCAAATTGAACTTTCACAATGCGTTTAGCCAGGCGAAATCGAGGAGGGCATTTAAGGGCATATTATTTTAAAGGCATAATGATACGACAATATTTCCTTGAAATAAAATATAGATTCAAGGATTATCGCTTGTAATTATTATTACGTTTCATTTAAAATTCTAAGACTCTCCCTGGAAAACCCGGCAGGCAACACATTAGCATGAACGGATTCCGAATGGTCTACGGTTGAAAATAAGAAGCAACGAATCCTCGAAACAGCTGTGCCGGATTAATTCATTAAACTTGTTTAATACAGAGTGTGCCGATACTTTTGTGTTGTTTGTTATGATTTTATATATACGTTATACACATACTTAAAACATACAGAGTACTAGTACCAAGCTTAACATCAAAAGCGTAACTAATATGGCCAAAAACAATTATTGGATTATTGTAAAGGTAACTTAAATAGATACATATCAACATAATAAAACATTTAGTACTCCGTTTAAAATACAAAGGTTGATGGCGATTGCTGAAATTTGGAAGAGCCTATAGTTTCGTAAATCATTCCACAAAACATTCTGGACGATACTGTATGTATACCGAAAATCTTGTTTCTCCATCTTGTAACGCTATTTTTGCACGTGAGTTCGGTTCCTATTTACGAACTCGGAAATTCGTTTATCGGTTTGTGCAAATTTAGGTTTTTGAAAATACGGAAAATTAATGTTGATTAATTTTTGGCAAATTTTGAACTTGTTTCCAAGTAAAGCAAATTATTCCTTACTTTTCCTTTAATTATTTTTGACAATATTTATGATAGCGAGAAGATCCCTATGCGGTCGGTATTTACTTATTCTTTACGGTCGCGTCTTTCCCCACATATGACGCTATTGCTTAATATGCTTACAAGTTACGGTATGTTCTAAGTGTTATATGTTGCTTGTATGATAATTTCCTCGTCATTTTAAATTAACTTTTGTTAATTATTAAGCTAAAGTAATTAGTGCATCGTGATGCTTACATCCAATGTTCGTCGGAAATAAAAGAGGTAAGTACACAAAAAAATCGTTGTTTATTTACAAGAGAAAATAAACAAATAACTTCTAAGAAATAAAATCAAACAGAATTCAAACTTTAAGGTCGGTGACAATCTTGTGTACAAAGCAAAATAGCAACTTCGGTCCACAAAATTAAACGGAATTTGGAAGTTAAGTTCGAATATACTTTTACGTACAAAAGATATACAAATTAGAAATACTGTTGTAATATTCAATGTGTTAAAAATTCGGTTATCAATCTAAGCAGTAAACGGAAAATTCGGCAAAGCATTTATACGGATTGATAATAACGGTGAACAAACTAACGGTTTTTATCATGAATTAAATAAGACTTAACTTAGTTTGCAAACAAAGGAACAACACGGTTACGGGGAACACTTCGCCTAGACCAGTATCTAGCACCGACAGCGACACAGGGTGTTCCGCCTGGTGTCATCTATACAAATTAGTTAGAATCCGTTCAACGTAAGTTGATGAGGTTCCATTGTCGAAAATCAAGGCAACCTTTTCATAATTGTTTGAGTTCATCTAAGCATGTTGGCGTTCTGCCTTTAAACTGTATACTGTATAAATTATTTAATAATACCGCTTCCATTGACAGATTCCTGTGCACTTACAACAAGTAACTTGATATTTTACATATTTTATTGTATTTTTAGTATATTTAAAATTGTAAGTTTATTCGGTCAACTTCAATAAATTAATTAAAAACACTTTTTTGTTGTTAAGATTACTTTACTCAAAGCGAAATTAAACTTTTCAAAAACCGCTTTTTTCTTAGGGGAAACGAGCACTGCCAATATTGTAAGCAGTACCTGTTACTCCTGTGTGGTTTTTCCGCAACTGGCAATATTTCATTGGCTTGGTAGTGAAATAACTTTTAAGGTATGGAAGATGAATACAATTAACATTTATAAAATTTCACTATAAATTTACTTCAGAGCGGTAAGATTACAGAAGCTTGCTACCTTTCACAATGGTACCATCTACAGGTAAAGTCACAAAGACGTTAACGTTATTGTTATTGATAGAGAGAAGTAAACGGCTTTGTGTGTACAATGAATGTTACTTGATAACAATTATTTTTCTAGATAATTCGATGGTCGTACTCACTACTTGCTTTAATAAAATCAAGATACAAATGAAATTCGATAATTAATACAACAAAGCTAACTCGTAGGAATGTCTTCAGAAGCGTTCTATAGACATATACTTGCTCTATTTATTGATAGATAGCATAAATGTGTGCGGTCTTGGCTTTACTCTAATGCTACAACATATGCTTTAAGCTGTAAACATAGTCCAAATTAAATACGTTCATAATAATGCACGTTTCTGCAATAATGCGGATATTCTGCAGTACAACGGAATAGTTACTGAAATAGATAATTCAGCTAACGTTCGTCCAGAGTTACTCCTTCTCTACTATTGCCGTATGAATTAAAATAGGAAAACGGTCCAAAAAGGGCAATCATCATGTACTTTCCAATCACAATTTGCTGACAAGACTTAAAAAGCTAATGTTACTTCAACAGCAGAATAATCTTCGTCAGAACGAGTAACCCGAGTCGGAGATCCATTATTAACAAAAACCGGCATGCGTGTACTTACGGCTTTAATAATTAAGATTCAAATATATTGATTTTGCTAGACCGGAAATTGTCAGTGGGCACTAAAATCATCACTAAAAATAGAGGAAGTGTGTAAATGATAGAAAAGTTGGACATAGACATAAGTGCGAACAATTTTTTCATGGTACCTGTACAAGTCATGCTTTACATCTTGTGGCACACGCAATTCGCAAATATTATCCAGTGATAAATGCACTAATTTCATATACTAAAAAAGTGTTTTTGAAATCTCGCAAACGAATTCGAAAAGTTCATTTATATTTATTAACAATAAAGTACGTCGCAAAATAAACATATCCTGTTTATCTCATTTCTGCTTGTACTTACTATTACCTATTTTTTTCTAAATATAGCTAATAATAAGTCTTTATACAGCATGTTCTTCAGTTGACAAAATGAAAATACAAAACCTACAAAAATGGAATAATACCTGGGCCAAACCTTAAGAATCAGTTCAGAAAATAACTTTTAATTCATTAAAGCTAGCTTTAAAACGTAAGCGCGTCTTTTTCATTTCACTCTTACGAATTAAATAATAGATCATAATGAAAAAAGCTTACGTTGCTTCCGGAAGTCGGATAGATGGATCGATATTTTCTAAAAATTTGCAGCTTCCAACAAAATAAATCAAATTTACAAAATTGGAATCTGATTAATTTCTGGTATATGGCTAACGTATGCTCATTCTACGACACCTCGTATAGTTCATAGGCATAACTGATTGTACATTATACATAGTAGCCAGATAGATGAAACGTAAGAAACAAAATATGTTTGTAGAGGTATATTCAATAAAGTGGTAATGAATATATAATCTCTGAATATTTAAGAAAACACCCTCTTATATAATCCGGAATCATAAGAGATGGGATAAATACCATATTTTATTTATATAATTACTCCAATTAATGCAAGAGCTAACAATAGGGAGGGCACTCGGAAAAATGTGCATTCACCTCCAGTTGATATCGTCAGAGCGTAACGAACGATCACGAAGTAAAGAACGTAGATAAATTCTGATGCCGAAAATGAATTTCGTGTACTAAGCGGTCATCATAAGAGAACAACACGCAAAAAGAATTTAAAATGTCTCGAATGTCTTGTATTCAACCTATAGTTAGGGTTATCAGTATACTTAGAAAGGGAGGCTTACAATCTACTGAAAATACAACAAAGGTGCAACTTCTAAAACGTACATTCCATTTCTCATATTACCTGCTTATTGTAATATCGATTATTATGAACATGATGAAAGCCGCAAAAAGTGGCAATGAAGTAGCGCTAAACCGTATGTTCTGCGTCCTGGTTCCCGTAGTAAATTTCATAGCGAAAGTAGTTTCAAACTTATCAAACAAGGAATGCGTTCTGTCGATTCTGGATGACTTGAAGTCAAACGCTTTTAATGGACACACTGAAGAACTGAACGATTACGTTAAGCTAGTCTACAGAATTAGCGAGATACTGTGGCAATATTATTCGCTAACCGTAACTGTATTTCTACTATTTGCAGCTGTGTTACCTATTATAATAGACATTGATATAATGATGATACCAGCGCCGTTTGATATGGGAAGATATGATATCGTTTACAAGTTAATACATCTTGTTACAACAATTTATTTGGGTATAAGTACTCTATGTTACGATTCATTTTTTATGATATTGATGGCGATTTGCATTGCTCAACTGCATATATTAAATGATAGATTAATGAATGTATTTCAAGATGCGGAATTGCCTCGAAAAGATGCCAAAACCAAGAGTACAGAAGAGATACGAATCTTAAAAGAGTGCGTTATTTTACACGAAGCTATAAATCAGTAAGTTTTCGCACGCAGTTTATAACTTATCCAATATTAATCGTTTTAGGTTTGTGAGCAAACTTAGTACTATTTTGTCGTTTCCTATATTTATGCAGTATGTATCTGGATGTTTTATGATATGTAACGCTATCTTGCGATTAACAATTCTGGTAAGTGCAGTTATACATACATAAATGTGGCATATTTTTTACATGTAAAACGAAAAATAGTAGTTCTAATTCATGAAAATTATTGCAAAATGCCCTGCTTTGCTTATACATCTGTTTCAATATATATGTTTAGATCTGAAAAGTTTAAGCAAATACATACATAGCACGTGTAATTACTATTGACCCTGGATTACTAACGAATGCCTGAATGCTATAAATTACTGCAAGTGATGGGGAACCTAGAAAGTTTGTTTTAACCTAAGGATATAGATAGTCTTATTTATGACAACCGATGTTTTTCCCTGTAAAATCATATTTTCAAATACGAAAACCTGTTTTAAATAACGTCATGCCTGCTCTAAAAAAATAATAATAATAAGTAAGATAAGATAAAATAATTTGTAATTCAGTCTATTTTATTAATCTTTATCCATTATTTGAAACGATTTTTGTTGAATACTCTTCGATTTAAGTAATTACCAGGATTTAAGTTCCAAAGTCTAAATTAGAACAAACCGCTTACTTCGTCTATTACATCACATCACAAACTTACCTGACCGACTCGATTTAGCTTTGCAGGTATTTCTCGTAATTTTTACATATAATCCCAAAGCTTCCCGAATTATACGATGTTCTGATAACATAATATATATCAGTGTTTGATAAGTATTTTCGTCTATACGGTGTGATCGATAATGAACCGCGCGACAACTTTAGAACGTTATTATTAATTTTTAGTTTCTTCATCTAGAAATCTACTAGTATAGTGTGGGTTTTATATGTTAATTTCTAGTTTCTTTATAATTGTCGTGTTTATAATTTTTCCCCAATCACCCAATTTCTGCGAAATATCCGGAATGAAAGCTAAAAGTTTACGGAATTAACTTACGTATTTCACTCTATCTAGCCGTGATAATAAACTGCCTTCAGCAACTAAAAGGTATTCAGTAATGAACATCAAAGCCTTAAAACACGATTTTTTAGGTAACACAATTTTTGTTGTATATACCGTATTTCGGCGCATCTCTAATAATGAAACTCAAAAAAAGCATCTAGTCAAACGCGTCCTCTCCAAGTGGTCACTATATCCGACAGGGTTGTAGTGTTAATATTATTCGACTACCAAAACAACAGTAGACAAAGAGGCATGACGTTGACGTTTTTAAACTATTGATACAAAATTTTAAATTCAATCCAGACCAATTCAACTCTTACAGTCAAAGGAGAGCCCGAATATGTATAAATATTTTTCAAAAATGTCTTATGACCTTTATTACGTTATCTAAAAATGTAGAACTTCCACAGCTGTAACTCCACAACTCAAAAAAATTAAGACATTTATTAACTTAAAGTTGATAATATTTATACTATATCTATATATACACTTGCAAACAGTATCAAATGAATAAATAGACAAACTCGTGTCAAAGAACTGCACATATGTAAGTTTTAGTCAATAAAGCAATTAAAAATGTTTACATTATTATTTTAGAAATTATGCATTTCTTCCCTTCAACTTTCTAATAGAAAACCAAAACAAATTTTCAAGTTAAGTAAACACAAAATTTATAGCTTAAGTAATTTAAGCTATAAATAAACTTAAGTAAGCTTAGTTATTGCAATATTGTCGTAAACTGTTACGACATTTGGCTAAATTTACTTTCAATGAAAGAAAGATTTATAATATCAAATTTACAAATTTATTTTACACAAGTAATTACTTCATTATAAATATTCAAAACAATCGCCTAAATCTAACCAAATTCTATACGAATAATAAGCATATTCATTTAAATTTATGATGACCTTTATCTATAATTTCGCCTAGATATAATTACTCTAGAAGCAAAAGCAATAACTTTTGTATTTTTTTGTATTGTTATGTAGTTGCTTCTATCGGCTAGCATTTCCCCAAATTCTCTCCCTCATCACACACATCATAAAAGTTTTAGCACCACCCTAAAATGACACGGATCCCTTCTTTACTACTTCAAATATATAATTTTTTTGCAGCAAACAGACGTTTACATATTCTTATCGATGCCTAGCAGTACCTGATTTTATCTTATTCATAAAACGCATACGTAAAGGACTCCACAATTAAGATAAAATCCATAACGAACAAAGGGATTTTATTAATGTTAACATAACATTAAGATATGTCCAACACAAATAAATTTGTCATAAAACTTTACAATGTAACACTGTTATAACGTTAAGAAGTCGCGGTTGTGTGACTTGTGACCTATGACGCTACATCCGAATTCCTTATTTCTAAGTAGCTGTCTGCTTATAATAATAGTGAACTCAGGAAGTATCGAATTGAATATAGTGCTTAAAAAGAACCATTTAAATATAAACCCATTATAATATACTGTAATATTATGATCAACATCTCAGAGATCAACTGCCACAGCAACACGTTCTGCGACCTCGGTTTAACTGTTGGATTTATGAAGCAAAATTCCTCCACCGTGTGCACCATGCTACATTTAAAATGAATAGTTTCCCAATGTATTTCGATATCATTGTATTTTTTGATAGAAAATTATCAGCCAGCGTAATTAAGTGGTGGACTGGGATGAAGCTAATTTTATATTTGACTTTGAGTCAAATTGTCTTAGAAGCCACTTATGTCTGGGTGTATTTCGAATAAGGAGGTGTCAAACTCCAGAAGTATAATCGTAATTCAAAGTGTGAATCACGTTTTTTGCTTAGAAGTAGCTGGTTTAGTCGGTTCAGGTAGAAGTAATCAGTAGATCAAATTAGTTTTCGTTTAAACATTGACAGTTCTGAATTTCACGATCTTAAATTTAATCTAAGTAAATACTGCAATGTACACGTGTTATGTGGACATAATTCATGTGCTATTGGATAAAATTGGATACTTAATCTAATTTTAAAACTTTAAAAGACCTACATTTTGTTGTAGGGAGAAACAGGAACCGTTGCTATTATAAGCATCGTAGCTTGGGCAGGTATAATCTTTTTCCAACTAGCGGTCTACCATTGGTTGGGCAATGAAATAACATTTAAGGTTTGTATGTAAACAATTTATCGTTTTTAGGACAAGCTTGTGATGTTAGTGTTTTTCTGGAAAACTTTATTGCTGAAACACTGAATACCGATTTTTACAGTAATAACTGCTAAATTTAAGACCGACGCATATGTTAACCATTGCTTATAAGGGTGACAAGGTGAGTCAACATTTGATCAAAGCTCATCTAGTCCCCAGACAAGAATTATAATTACCAGTGCATACCATAAATATTTGTAACTTCACATGGCGATTATCTACAGTTTTGAGCAACCAAGTTGAATCTTGGTGGAATCTTTTTAATGGAATATCTTGTAAAGTATATCATCTTTACATTCTACACTGCACTGGATATTTTTTATAAACTCTCTATATTTCTATACTCTTGAATTCATATTATCGTTCTCGTAGCTTCCGCTGACCTTTCATCCGTTTAGAGAACATCTTCAGGGCTGTGACTGTGCAGCCTCCATAGAGCTCACTTATGATAGTTGTAGTTAATTTTATCAAAAGCGTATTGGTCCAATTTTTACCAAATGCGAGCCGATAGTGTTGTGTTTGTCAACTTTAAACAAGTGCGGTAAATAATGCAAACAAAAATAAGAGTAACCGACGAATAAACTAAAGAAAAGTTGAAAATGATTTTACAGTCTCCATATTATAACGGCTAATAACTGACTAATTCCTCGCATGTTCATTTCGGGCATACCAAAAAGTTGACCATTGAATCTGATCTTGTACGTATGTAGGGAACGACTTCAGATTTCGACCAGTCTGTTTTTGTTATGGCAGCTTTAAGCTTTAGTCAAGGGGGTTAACTCCTGTTTAAAAATGTCCTATATGTAATAACCCAAAAGATAACAAAAGTGTTATTGTTATGCTGATTCTCGGACACGGAATACGTATGGTCTGTTACCGCGCATTCCAAGGTTTCACAACTGTTTCTGTAACCCCTGTATAGCAAGCAGCATTGTCCTAAAGCAAGGGAAGAAGATTAGTGGCCTAACGTGTCTTTCATTGCTCATTGCTCCCAAAAACCACAACAGTTGCCGGAAACTATTTCATGAATAATCCCACACTTTTTACGCTTGGGCAACAACAGTATCACATCTGCCTCAAATGCTTCTTAATCTCGTGTACAATAATAGAACATATTTAGAGAAGCCGAGATTTTCGTGATTCCTGTGAACAGTAACAATAACAACGTGTCTTCGTTTCTTGAGTTGCATTATTATTCTTCATTTGCGTTTTGATTTGAAGAAATGAAAATATCGTTACACATTACATACTAACATTTACAATTAAATGCAAGAAAACTTCTACTGCGCGTGTATTTGCAATTTAATTTGTTTTCAGAGTGCCCAAGTTGTAGAAGCATGTTACATGTCGGAATGGTATATGTTAGAAAGGAAATCACAGAAATTACTGATGATTCTAATGGAGCGCGCTAGAAAAGCTTTAGTAATTAAATTATATAAACTTGCATTCATCTCACTTGAATCTCTTGGTACAGTAAGTAGTGTCGAAGCAACAATTCTATCATCATAACTTAAGCTACATTTCAGATAATTCGCTGGTCGTATTCGCTGTTTGCTTTAATTAAAGCCAGGTACAGCTAGGTTCCCCAAGAAAATATGAAAGTGAATGCGTAATATATTTATTTGCTTATATTGCAAAAAATGTTTTATTTAGCTATTAAATACATGTATGTTCATCAAAACTACTATTGTTTTTAACTAGGTAAAGAATAGGTTAAACAGCATGTATATATCACATGATTATTTAAATAAATGGAAAATCATCTTTTAAGAAGAAATTTTACGATAGGAAATATACTTCCAACTGCATCTTATAAGCGATCCACAAATTGGCCAATGAAGAAAAAAAAATTCACTGACATACCTTGATATTCAGATCCTCCTTGTTTCTCTCTTTATAGCCGTACGCTATTTACTTATTTACTTTGTGTTTTAAAGTTATTTAATTTATTTAGGTCTCCTATTGGGCAACAACAAATACACTTCATTTGGCCAATATCCAGGGAAAATAGAAATAACCTTATTGCAATAATATAATTAGACAAAACATTCAATATATAAATTTAATAGCACAGACAAAACAAAAATACAAATAATAAAGAAAGAAAAACATGAACAACATTATCCATAATTAATTAAAATATCAAATGTGATCAAATTAACAATTGCTAGTAAATTGTAAATGTTAATCAAGCTGCCGCCCTTCTGCCCGGTAAACACCTCATACGCGAGTTATACACCATCAAGCCCGCACGATTTCAAGTGAAATCATCAAGATTCCTTGTCGAAACAACACAAGCAACATCTTTCGCGTAACTTTGAAAATTTCCTTTAAAAGGTCTGGCAAATTTTCAGTTAGAAGATATTCAACTTTAAAAGAAATATTGTAAAAATATAGTCCTGTTGTACGGCGAACAATCCCTAAGAAGATGCACTTGGAAGAACATATCCTACCTTAGAATATCTTTCCACATCGAGTATGTAACCAGATCCGGGATACCTGATGCACAGCCTTATCTTAGATAGACACTCATGTAGCATTTGTCATTAATGTGTCAGTGTGAAAAGTTGTAGAGTTGCGAAATAAAGTTTTAGGACTCAACCTGAAAACCTATATACTGTGTTGAGTTACTTGTTACGAGTTTAGGAGCTAATATTTTACATGTGTCAAGCGTGTCACCGTATGGTGCAGTTTCCCGGTTCAAGGTGCGTTGTCGGCGGTGAGCGACAAAAATAAGCCAGAAACTATTCTCCAACTTAAACTCAAGCGCAAATTGAACTTTCACAATGCATTTAGCCAGGCGAAATTGAGGAGGGCACAGATGTAGATTAAAGGATTACCACTTGTAATTATTATTACGTGTCATTAAAATTCTAAGACTCTCACTGGAAAACCCGACACTCGCTATAGTTTTAATAATGATACCAAGTGGAATAGTATATAGCAGGCAACACATTGGCACGAACGCATTCCAAATATTCCGGTGTAAGGAATATATATCCTCAAAACAGCTGTACCGAATTAATTCATTAAATTTGCTTGATACGGAGTGTGCCAATACTTTTGTGTTGTTTGTTACGATTTTATATATACGTTATACACATACTTAAAACATATAAAGTACTAGAACCAAGGTTAACAGCAAAAGCGTAACTAATATGGCCAAAAACAATTATTGGATGTAAAGGTAACTTAAATAGATACATGTCAACATAATAGAACATTTAGTACTCCGTTTAAAATCCAAAGGTTGATGGCGATTGCTGAAATTTGGAACAGCCTAAAGCTTCGTAAATCATTCTGCAAAACATTCTGTGCCATACTGTGCGCATACCAAAATAACGTTATCTATCGGTTTGGGTAAATTTCGGTTTTTGAGAATACGGAAAATTAATGTTGATTAATTTTTAGCAAATTTGCAACGTGTTTGCAAGTAAAGTAAATTATTCCTTATTTTGCCTTTTATGATTTTTGGCAAAATTTATGATAGCGAGGAGATTCCTTATCCGGTCGGTATTTACTCATTTTGCGTCTCTTACCAATAGATGACGCCAGTACTTAATATGTTTTTAGGTTATAGGTTAGAGTATATTCTACCTGTCTTGCTTGCTTTTTCGTAAGCAAGCAGGCAGCAAAAAGCAAAGTAATTGCTTTTATAATTACCTCATGGTTTTAATCTAACTTTTGTTAATTATTAAGTTAGAGTGAGTAGTAGTCTATCGTAATGCTTATTTCTAAGGTTTCTGGGAAATAAAAGAAGTAACTACACAAAAGAAATAATTGTTTTAGTTACAAAAGTAAAACTAGCTTCAAAGAAATAAAGTCAAATAGAATTCAAAATTGAATGTCAGTGACAGTCTAATGTACAAAACAAGTAAGTAGCTTCCTAACTTAAGCTAGTATCTAGCATCGACAGCGATATAGAGAGGTTCCGTCTAACCCAGCGTCTAGCACCGACACCGGATACGGAGAAGGCAGGAGTAGACAGGATTTCGAGCGATTTATGGCGATGATGCGGAGACTTCTTCTGCATGACGTACGGTACAAAAAACACAAATCGACAGTATGAATTGAAAGATTATGCACGTACACACCGTCATCTAGAAGAAGCACGTAGAGATTTCCAAAGTTTGTTTAGATAAAAATAAATAAATTTTAATTAAACATTCGCAAATATGATTCAAAGAATGAAATAAAAAGTTATTATCTTAATAATAAATTGTCTCTCTCTTTAGTAAAGGTTCGTTGAATCTGTAATGACCGGCGGTTCGTTACAATCCTTCGTGGTTTTTAGATTGAAGATGTATAATGCGATAACGGTTCGTACAAATGTTATTAGAATGAATTTGTTAATTGAACTGTTTAATTGATTTTGTGGCATTTGCTCACTGTACATTTACAAACAAATTTAGTAGGCCGTTTCATGGAATCGTTTTATCGCAGACCATCTGGGATGTTAATACTAGTCACGCAGAAAGATGGGATAAAAAGTACTAATGAGATGATGAATTAGTGCACAAGTAATGCATCCAAGTTACTGAACTGCATTACTAAAGAAGAAAAGCTGATAGTGTCAGCAGTTAAAAAATCTTTCTACCTACATATAGCAGTGCATACGATATTAATGGAATTTTAATTTTTGGCCAAGAACGTTAGTCTTGGTATTTGTATGAATTGGAAATTTAGTATGCTGATATAGCACTTTTCAATTTCGCCAGAACTGTTTTCCCAAGTTTTTATTGTCATAGCTAAGCGGTGCCTTGGAGTACACTCAATATTTTATGCATTTTTACCAAATAAACGCCGCTCAACTTGTGTGCAAATGTTTGAAACAGTCAGTGTACCTCTGTCTACTGGTACTAACTCTGTACGACCTGTTAAGCAGATGCCTCCTCAAACCATAATAGAGCCACCAGCGAAATTAGGTCTAGGTCTGATATTACATTGCGAATAGCGCTCACTGTCTCGTCTGTACACTGAGATACGCCTATCTGAGGTGTAAAGACCAAATCTTGACTCATCTGTGAAGAGTAAACATTAATGACTGGCCCAGTCATTAATGTTCCAATTTACATGTTCTCTGGCAAACCTTAAGCGAGCCACTCGGTGATTCCTAGTGAGACGAGGGGCTGTTACAGCTACTCTAGCTCTTAATCCACTCTGTCGTAACCTATTCCGAATAGTTTGAGTACTCACACGAGTATTTCTAACTCTAGCCAAGTCGTTCTGCAATTGTCTCGCAGTTACATGTCTTCGACGTAATGCTTGTAGTAGCAAATAACGGTCATCTTGGCGAGTAGAACATCTTGGACGACCTGGTACAGGTCTTCTACTGTAATTGCCTGTTTCCCTATATCGGGCTACGCCTCTAGAAACACTTGACTGATTGATGTTCATCAAATTAGCAACGTATGCTTGAGATCGTCCATCTTCGATTAAAGCAACTATAGCAGCCACTTGTTCTGAAGTTAAATTGCTCATTTTAGTTTTAAAAACGTTGGTACAAAACTCTGACTTCGCACTTTAAAATTTGTCCGTATAGGACTTTCAATAAACAACTGAACAAACCTTACACATATGCATTTTTCTAAATGTGTTCTTTTAGAAAAAAAAAAGTAAAAAAGCTATATTCCATGATTTTGTTAGTGTTTTTATAGTTCACATATACGAGGCAAACTTTTTGTGAACGTATAAAAATATCTTGGTTAATAAATGCCCTTTTTTAATTTATGCGATACTTTTTTGGCGGAGTGTATATTTATCCAACTGCATAATTCACCAATAATTCATAAATTCAAAAGAATGTTGAACATAATTCAAACAACAACAACAACAACAAACAATGCTCGTTGCACAAATCTAACCAGAACTGGTCATATACTGCGAAATCAGTTTAAAATTGTTCTTGGCTAATGAAATTTTGTCCCATTTTGGATACCACTCTTCAGGTACTCGGACACTCGAAACTTTTAGGATCGAGTCTACCCGCTGTCGGATATCTAGTTTTGAGTATTCGAAGACTGGTCTAGAACAGAATAGTTGAATACTCGATGCTAAATGCCCCGGAAATTATTTCACAGATTAAAAATTTTGTAGTATTCAGAGATAATTTAAAGAGCTGCTACAGAAAACGACCGTATTCTAGCTTAGAAGTTTTTACATTTATGCGGTGGTCCGTCACAGCATTTTATGTATCTTTAATTGTCTCTGTAAGATTTCTATTACAACAAATCTTTTCTAACCGCATACACATTATAAGTTTTCTAATATACAGGGTGAATCGTGAGGAATGGACTAAACTCTATCAGTTTATTCTAGAGGTGAAAATAATGTAAAAAAAACTCAAATGTTGTTATCCGATCTTTATTAGTTTTCGAGTTAGTATATCATGTTTATATATGTATTCATAGTAGTGAGACTGAAAGCAGTCGAGAAATAGTGTAGAGTATTTTGTACGTCTAATGCCACTACCTCTAGATCATTGTTGGCATAGTAAGGACGCTGCCAACATAAAAAAGGTTCCTTATACCTTGGAGTAAATTATAACATTGTTATTCGGGTATTGTGACATTGACGTGACATTTGTGCGACTAAAATATAGCAAACTAAAATGCCACGCACTTATTCTAATTTAGAATATGCTAATATGGTGTTTATTTATGGGTTTTGTAATGAATGGAGCCCCTGCACATTATGCTCGTGCGGTCAGGCAACATGTAAATGAAAGGTTGCCAGGGAATTAGATGGGTCATGGTAGTCAAATTGATTGGCCTCCTATGTCTCCAGACCGCACGCCACTCGATTATCGCTTATGGGGCTGGTTAAAAAATGAAATGTATAAAGTAAAAGTAGACACTCCTGATGTGCTAATTCAACGGATTAGGAATGCTGCTGGCATGGCCGTATTTTTGAAAATATAAAGAACGATAATACCAATAGAATACCAAAACTTTAATGTATGAAATTTTGTTTACTTTTGATTACGCTATAGCTCGAAAACAAATAAAAATCGGATAACAACGTTTGATTTTCTTTACAGCATTTTCGCCTGTAGAATACACTCTTAGAGTTTAGTCCATTCCTCACGACTCACCCTGTATAAATTTAAATCAAATCTTTTCGACGTCCTTTCACTTATTTTGTATTCTTGTTTGCTGTTACAAACGCAACTAATGTGTTTATCCATCGAAATATGAAACGTATTTTGTAACTGTGTGTTTTGTCGTTTTTCCCGCTCACATTATTGCTTCTCTTGGATAATACTGACCAATTTATAAGCGAATAGAATAGGATAATGTGATATAATAACGCACTAATTAAATAATTTTCGATGCGGAGGAAATTGGACGGGGCGGAAGACGTATATAAACAAGTACCTCTTACGTATCGATAGATATATGAATGCAAAGAGGATAACAAATCATTTTGTTAATTGAAATGACTAAGCCGAGTAATATCGAAGCATTGTTACGAACAAAACACGTTTTACTAATCGAAGGTTTTCTTCCTGCAAAGAAAAAACAGACTCGATTTATTAAACTGCTGTTGCACATTGTATTCTTTACGTGTTTGTTAAGCCTGCTTTTCATGAATACTCTAACAGCGGTACGATCGAGCGATATGGTTCTGCTACATCAAACGGCGTGTATCCTAATTCCTGCAGTAAATTTAATAGCAAAGTGTTTGGCTATTTTAAGACATGCAACGGCATTTCTATCTTTATTGAAAGATCTAGAATCAAATACATTCAGCAATCACAGCAAGAAGCAGAACGAATATGTTCAAACCGTGGATAAGGTCACTAGGTTTATGTTAGGGCTGTATGCGCTAACGTCGACCCTTTTTGTTACTATAACTACGGTTTCACCTATGGTAGTAAACTTTAGATTATTAATTCCCGCACCTTTTAAGATGGGAGAATATAAATTCTTTTACGAGTTGTCTCTTCTCGTTATGGCAAGCTATCTAGCTGTTAACTCTGTATGCTTCGATCTACTGTACATATGTTTAATCGGATTATGCATTGCCCAGTTAGATATACTTCAAGATAGATTATCGCACGTTTTGAAGGAAGCGTATGGAAACAGTGGAAGCATTTCAGTGGTAGATTTCTACTTTAAAGAAGCACAAATTTTGAGACAATGCATTATTCAACACGAGATGATAAATGAGTAAGTATGAAATATATGACGCTACGAAGATAATGCATTTTTTTTTAGATTCGTTAAGAAATTGAGTGTTATCCTATCATTTCCATTATTCATGCAATACACATTTGGATGCTTCGTGATATGCATTACTATATTGCAAATGACAATCGTGGTAAGATATATCTTTTCAGTAGCAAAGTTTTCATCCACACATAACAGCTCTTAATTGTGATTTGAAATTCGTTTGATCCAGGACAAATATCCAAACTTTCGCATCTCTGTTTTGTCTACATTTGTCCCTTTGGATCATTCCTTCGATGAGCCAGAGAAGTTAAAACTTGTAAAGCATTGCAAATTTCTATTTTATCTCTTAGAATGATAATGCAGCTTGGTTTTCAATCACAAGAAGATGATTTGGCTTAATTTAATAGTGCTTAGAAAATACTAATACCCACGTAGATGTAGCAGGTAACATATTTTTGAATTCCGCTTGTGTGCTCCGATCAATAACATGAGAATAAAAGTTCACCCTGGAACACCAAAAATGAAAAACAATCAAGAGAAACACTACCCTAACAAAATCACTAGCTCTCATTTTAGTGACAGGGCAGACAATATTTTTCATAATTCTGAAATTCGCTTGTTTTTATTTGCTATTTTTATTATTATTATTTGCTGAGTTTATTACTTTTGAATGGCTTTTGCTTCAATAAGTTTTTCCAAAAGTTACTGAAAACTTTAAACCTTGATCTGCTCTGTCAATGGAATTACAGTAGAATATTTATTGACAGTTTACTTACTTCATCTAAATACTTTTAATTATTAAAAAATTTTATTAATTGTAAGAGGTCTGCGTGAGAAAAGTAAGCTGTAAAACAAGTGCTATTATTACCAGAGGTGTTCTGATCTCATATTTACAGTGTACTCATTTACTCATAATTTTCAGTGTGCTAATGTACTATTTGTTGCAAAATTAATGTCATACCCCGGTGGACGTGATATCAAACCTTCTTCTTGTAAGAGGAGCCTATAAAGCGAGCTGTTTCGATAATCCCTGATATTTTAGGGTTGTATTTAAATGATTTTTTTTTTCAATTCAAAAGTTTTCAAATTAAATATACCTATATTTCTATGTCCATTGTATACAATTTTGATATTCTAATAATTGTGTATAACTCAACTAAGTAATTATTTTACTATAGTTTGGTATAACAAGACACATTCATCTATATCTATCTTTTATCTATCTTACAGGTAGCTTGTTGCATAGGTGCAAATTCGAATAACTTTACAATTAAAGTTCTAAAGATTGTAAAATTGTTATATATAGCCTATATTAACTTCCATAAAAAATTACTACCGCTTGCCTGACATTTTTTTTTCAAAAATTATGTCAAATAACGATTCAACAATTAAAATTCTGAAAAGTTTTCTTAAACTTAAACTCAAATAAACAAATTTTCTTACAAATTTTGAATTTAATTAAACAAATTCCCTATAATCATTTCTACGTCCCAGCTAAGTATTTTAAATAAAGATAAAAAGATAGAATTTTGATTGTACACGTTGGCCAAATAATATACAGTCTTAATACTATTCACATGAGTTCATTTCACGTCTTAGCTTCTCAATATTCTTTCGTGCCGGTTTGTCTTTGTCCTTCTTAATATTTCTTTAATGTCCTCTTTTCCACATAAAATTCTTTTAAATGTTTTATTGATTAAGCTTTCGAATCAGAAAGAACAAGTTAAGATGCTTGTTTATTCAATAGAAATCCTTTTTTTTTTTCTTCAAATAGCATTTTAAATAATTTTGAAAAAATTTCGTTATTTCAAACAAGTCATCATAATTTTTCTTCTTCTTTTTTCCAATTCAAGAGAAGATATCTCCAACAATGCTTCTCTTCTTAATTCTTTATAAACGCACACGGCTGATTGTCACAGTTCTATTTCAACGTTATAAATGAATATCACAAATATCAAAGCAATATTTCTACCTGAAAATAAGATTATGTAATTTGTAACGGTAGATTTATGCAGTTTATAGGTTATTTCGTTTTGCAATCTTTAAAATTAAGTAAAGAAATAAGCTTGTATTAGATCACAAAATCAGAAGCTTCACATAGCAGATTGCATTCCAAATTCAATCGAGGACCATCTTGTTTGTAAGTTTGGCCGATTATATGTCAAACTTAATAAAGCATTACAACAGAACAATTATTTTATAAATTCCAAAATCCATTTTAGTGCCCGTTCGAGATTAATGTTTCTTGAAGGTGTAAAAAAAATTGTGTAAAATACATACAACAATAGTAATACTAGCGATAACTTTTAATAGTATATTAAAATTTTCTCAGATACACTTCTTAATTCATTAAAAACATATCTTTTGCTAATGACTTTTGCTTATTTCCAGGTGTACAATAACATTTAAAATACATAGAAATACCTCTATATTTCATTTGAGAAGGAACAGATTTAAGTACCTCCATAAATCCATAAATAAGTGACCGTTCCCCATATAGGCCACTCCCACAAAAAAAAAAGATTTAATATCCCGTCTATGGGAGTATGATATTAATTTTGAAACAAATTGTACATCGGTTGCGCAGCTATTATATTGTAAGTACAAGTACTCCGTTTATTCGATTTGCTTGCATAAAGCTACATTGTATCGGATAGTTCCGGACTTAAATTCAATGTTCCTTTTAGATTATGAATTATTAATGAATTATACAATTGCCCAAATGTACTGTAGTTACAAATTACATTTAACATTCTTTCTAATACTAGATGTCCCCAAATCCCTAAATGTCTAAACGGTTTCACTGAGACCACATTCAAATTAAATTTTAGTTACGTTAATGAAAGATACTTTAACTAACAAATTTCAAGAAATAATAAAAAACATTGACAATTATATAGAGTGAGTTATCTCTGTGGGCTTGGAAGATTGCATTTTTATGAATGCTCATTATTATTGAATTTTTTGAATCTTTGTAAAATTCTGAAACAAATTGTAAATATTCGCTGCTATATCACAACTGAGGGTTGCAGAGCTATTAGAATTTTTTTAATCTACATACAAAAATCGTTATGTCCGCGGAAGTGAGCATTAGACATGTGAACGGATACGATTTTTAGTACCGGATACATATACGCTAATGTAGTACCAAATTGCTAGCGTAGCGTACGTAATATTACTTGAAGTTGGTATAACATGTTTGTGTTACGAAATCATATTGTTTTCGTTATATTGATGCAGTTCTGTACATTACTTTATAGTTGCTAACTTCTTGCAAGGTTCTAAACCAAAAATTACATATTACTAGTCTAGAATCCACAATTTTCTCATTATAGCTCTTTTTCTGCGTCACCCATTTTATCACTACTTTACTTCATACAAACTATTTGATTAAATACGGAACAATTGTGTCGCCGATATGCATACGGTCAAAATTTCGTTTATTTTAATTGGTTTTTACTGTAAAAAGAGGCAATTTTCCGTGTTTAACAGATTCCTTTCTTAAGATATGTCTTGTTTATGCACGTTTTTAATAGTTGAAGCACTGTTATTCACCTCTATTCTTTTTAAGAATGCGTTCTAGGAGATATTATGGGAAACAGGAAACAAGATTCATTAGAAATGGATAATTTATTCCAACGAGTTGTATTGTATAAAATTGAGTATTTTGTGAGGTCGCGCTAAATATTTAATTAAACAAGATTTTAATATGCATCTAAAAATATGTGTTTGATTGATATAGATAGTCAACATACATATAAACGTTTGATTTTTGACTTCTTCTCTTCAGATTTTATAGGCGGTCGAATTAATAACGCTGTAATTTTCAGTCATTATATCGTTATACAGTATCGCTTAATTCGTACAAAGTTCTACTTCTACTTGAACCAGTTCACAGATCAGAGATAGACCATCAAAGTCTTATTAATAAATTGCCGAGATTTGATTTGCGCGAGGACATTCTTCGGTGGCTATATTCTTATACGTCTAACTATCTGGTGGCTATCGTAAATGGATGTGCTGCAAACCATTTCTTTTCGGTTTATGTGTAAGCTATACATCAGCAAAAATACTCTTTTTCTTCAATCTGCTGGCAGTCTAAACATGCTTAAATCCACTATGCCGATTGCGGAATATGTAGGACTGTAACAGGGCCGCTTCGAAAACAAACTCTTTTTAAGTTTCAATAAATGTAACAATACATCAGAAATTTACCTGGACTTCAATCTTCATACATTTTAAATGAAAATATCCTTGCCGAGATTTCTCCAAAATAAGGGATCTGGGTTGTTAGTAAATATACTAAGTTGCTTGGTTTTATTATAAGAACATCTAAAAATTTTTCTTCATTAACGTGCCCGAAATCTCTATATTTTGCATATATAAGCTCGAAAATATCTTGCGCTTCTGTTGTATGATGTCTTCAGGTTGCCATATATATATATAAATAGGTTAGAATCCTAATCCAACGTAAGTTCATCAGATTTCATTGTCGAAAGTCAAGGCAACCTTTTGATAATTATTTAATTTCATGTAAGCATGTTGGCGTTCTGCCTTGAAACTGTATACCGTATAGATTACTTAATAATAACGCTTCCATTAGCGGATTCGTGTGTACTTAGAATAAGTAACTTTATATTTTACATATTTTATTGTATTTTTAGTATATTTAAAATTCTAAGTTTATTCGGTCAACTTCAATAAATTAATTAAGAATACATTTTTATCGTTAAAATTACTTTACCCAAATTAAACTTTTCAAAAACCGTTTTTTTCTTAGGGTGAAACGAGCACTGCCAACATTGTAAGCAGTACCTGTTACTCCTGTGTGGTTTTTTCGCAACTGGCAATATATCATTGGCTTGGTAGTGAAATAATTTTTAAGGTAAGGAAGATAAATACAATTAACATTTATAAAATTTCACTACAAATTTACTTCAGAGCGGTAAGATTACAGAAGCTTGCTACCTTTCACAATGGTACCATCTACAGGTGAAGTCACAAAAGACGTTAACGTTATTGATGGAGAGAAGTAAACGGCCTTTAGTTCTAGAATTATATAAATTTGTCCCCATTTCCTTGGAATCGTTGGGAGTGGTAAAATAATGTACAATGAATGTTACTTGTTAACAGAATTACTTTTCTAGATAATTCGATGGTCCTATTCACTGCTGGCTTTAATAAAAGCAAGATACAAATGAAATTCGTTAATTGATACAACAAAGCTAATTCGTAGGAACGTCTTCAGAAGCGTTCGATAGACAAATACTTGCTCGATTTATTGATAAATGGCATATTGTACTCTTGGTTTTACTCTAATGCTACAACATGTGCTTTAAGCTGTAAACATAGTCCAAATTAAATATGTTCATAATAATGCACGTTTCTATAGCATATTCTGCGGTGCACCGGAACAGTTACTGAAATTGAAAATTCAGCTAACGTGCGTCCAAAGATACTCCTCCTCTACTGTTGTGTACAAATTAAAGTAGGAAAATGGTCAGAAAAAGATCAATCATCATATGCTTTCCAATTACATTTTGCTGACTTGTCTTGAGGAGTCTTGAGGAACTAATGTTACTTCAACAGCAGAATAATCTTCGTCGGAACGAGTAAACCGAGTCGGAGATCTATTATTAAGAAAAATTGGCATGCGTGTACCTATTGCTTTAATAATTAAGATTCAATTATAATGATTTGCTAGATACGAAAATTTTATGGTGGGCACTAAAATAACCACTAAAAATAAAGGTGAGAGTGTGTAAATGATTGAAAAGTTGGACATAGATATTATCGCCACGTATATCGGCTTGTAGAAAGGAATAATTACTAGTAAAGTAATATTACAATGATAGTCGTGGTTAACTATTGTACTAAAGGCAATTGTGGTGTGATATATAATTATTATATTGCTACTCCTCCAAATCCATCATCTCTACCATCACGAATTACATTATATCCATTAAATTATATTCTTTTGGCCGCTTTATATCATGCCTCCGTTAATTCTTAACTTAATTAACTTAATTCTTTGTTAACAAATTAAACACGCTTAGTCCTCTGAACAATCAGTTGCATAAGATGAAAAGATAAGTTAGTTAAAATGAAATGAAATAAAGCTGCTCATCTTTCTCTCAAACCTATACGTTGATAATTTGGAAGACAGCATATTTGAATTGTCTTTACTATTTGTGAAACTCTTAAGTAAAACACAAAAACAACTTATAAAATACTAGAAACGAAATAATACTAAAGTTAATAAAGTAACGGAAACATTAACTAATACATCTCAAATGACTAAGCGACTGAATAAGCGAGGTCGACCATCAACCAATCGTAAACGTTATTTGAGGTGTGACGACTTCATGACGCAATGATAAACGATTGTTGCTACTAGAAGGATACCTTCGAAAATAGAAACTAGGGAGTGAGAGTTACTTTGGGGGATTAAAAAAGCGATCGAAATTGTGAGCTAAGTATTCCCTTTACTTGTAGTTTTCGGTTTTCTGTGTTTGGGCACATTCTCAGTAGTTTACTTTCTATGCATAACGTGTGCATTTTGGAAGGCATTCAAACTATTGGCTTTACCTACTACAGAGAACAGAAAGGCGGATGAAATTATTACTTTTTTGCAGAAACTAGACAGACTCGTGTTTTATCGACTCTCGAGACACACCACTAGGCAACACTTTCTCCATTCTCATGAGGCGAATAAACACGAGTCCATCTAGTCGCTGCGAAAAGGGAATAATTCCACCTGCCTTTATCGCCTCTAGTTATGACTTTGATGTTGTCAATCTTGTGTCAAATGCGTATCATGAACCACCACAATTAACCACAATCGGATGCTATTCAGTTAGTAGGTTTATATATTAATATAATATAACCGCCTACTGGACAAAAAATCGTTTCACGACTTCTGAAACAAATACAATTTCAACCGGGTACTACCATCTCGAACAATGTTATGCAGGTATCTACCATCTGCAGTTAGAGATAAACGGCTGTGGTTAAGCACGGACGATCGGTGGTATGGTGCGTGTACTGAAACCCCTTGAAGCCAACTTTGCAATCTTGTTAGCAATCAAAAGATTACAAGAGTGTACTGGTGAAGCGATTACGAGAGCTGATGTATATGGGCAATGGGGCAGCAACAACGCAAGAGTGTGAACAATTTTTGCATGAAACGTGTACAATTCATGCTATACATCTTGCGGCACACGCGATTCGCAAATATTATACTGGGATGAAGGTATTAATTTCACACGCAAAAAAGGTTTTTTTCATGGACGGTGTTCCCGAACCACCAGAGCCGATTCTCACATGGTTGAAGGCAGCTTTTCATTATTCATTTTTTCGAACAAATGATATTTACGGTTTTACAATTTAATCCCGACAAAGCTCCAATTATTAAAAAGGCCAAATGAGATTTCTCGCCTTGTTTTTCGAAAAAAAAACATTAAAAGAAATTCCTTAAATTTCATACTGGTAAGGTATCTCAAATAATGACCCATGAACATCTCTTACCAAAGTTAATTTTTCAGAAGTATGTAACTTTGACCACAATCTGATGTCAGAACTAACGGACAAATTACACATTTTTAAAGTTTATGCAAAGAAATTGTTAGCTATATAATATTAGATACTTGTACCTTTTAAAATGGAGTATTTTTAATAAATGTATTTATTATAACTACTTCCAATAAACACTTTATTAATTATGATTGTCCGTAAATGCAATTGACAAAGATGTCCATACGTGTACAAGATATATAATTTGTTCCATGAAGCTAAACTACATTTAATCAATCTGGTTATAGTTAATTGTCAATTACACAAAGCGCATAGTACAATGTAATTATGTCTCGCGAAAGGGTAATTTAGAACGGACGTAATTGATTACATACTGAAAGGAACGTATATGCAGCTATATATAAATATCAAACGAGATATGTCACTGTAACATAAGATTCACATCTTCCGATCTAAGTGTGCCACAGGAATGGTTAAAGTAAACTGTGAAGAACCGCTACGACAAATAACATGGATTCTGCGAAAGCAAGGTTTATTAACAGAGAAAACAATCAACGCGCTACAGATTCTAAAGCTCTTAGCGCATTTGTACCTTTGGATATTTATATTAACTTTTGAAACGAACACTATTATCAAAGCAATCAAAATCCAGGATATTTCGACATTAAATCAAATGATTTGCATGCTAATATCCGCAATAACCGTTCTTGCGAAACAGGTTACTACAGTAACGAATAAGAAGAAAGTGCTTTCGATACTTCAAGATTTAAAGTCTCGTGCCTTTAACGCGCACAATGAGGAACAAAACAGATATGTGCACTTCATTGCTCGCATGTCTAAACTTATGTGGCACTATTACATAACCATTGGAATTGTGTTTTTCATAGCTACCTGCCTTTTGCCTTTTGTGGTTAGCATGAAAATGATAATACCGCCGCCCTTCGACGTGGGGCGGTTTGCTTTCTTCTACAAAATTGTACAAAGTGTGATGATAATTTACATGAGCGTCAATTCAGTGGTTGTTGATGTATTTTATATGACAACATTAGGATTGTGTGTCGCACAATTAAGAATCTTGCAAAATAAATTGGTTAATGTAATCGGGACATCTAAAGGAAACCGTGACGTTGATTATTCTGAAGATGAAAAATCAAATTGTGACGAAGTTTTAAAAGGTTGCGTTATTTTGCATGAAGTAGTAAACCAGTAAGTATTATTCCAACCTATTAAAAATGAAAATACTCAATCCGAAGTTACGTGTTTTTGGAGCCATTATACTCCATTATAAAAGTCATTATAAAAAATACAAATATATGTATGTATGTATATATTACACCCAGAATATGTCCTTAGACCTTAGTCCTTAGAACAACACCGTTCGAAATAAATGTATAAAATGCGTGTGTCAAGTAATATAACATTATTGTCTAATATACTCTTTAATCATAATTTACTCCTAAATAAACAATTCTTCTTTCTTCACCAGCATAATGCTTCCTGTATAGTGCTTTGAGTAATTAATTTGTGTCTTCCGATTGCAACAATCCATCCATCCAATTCATTTAGAGTAAGACGGTGAATCACTAAAGAAATTATTTTTATTGTTACAGTTTACAATTAATAGTACAACATTTAACTGTTTCAGTTGTATACGCATCTTTTCCCCAAATTTTCCACATAGTAAAAGTAGAATTTTCTTCATAATTTTGCGGTGTTTAACTGCCCACTTAAATCCTGAGAACAGTTCGCATGTGCGTACCGTAATTGGAGGTAACAATTCATTGCACAACGAATATACCTAAAGCAACTTATTTTTAACCGATTTTCAGTAAAATTTTATTTTATATTCATTCAAATTTCAAATTACTAGACATCTTTTACTTGAAATTGATTCGGCAACATATCGTTAAGCTGTGATATGTATATATACAAGCTGCGCCAAATTCAATACTTTTAATAGGGGACTTCTATTTCTAAGGGAATTAGAGGAAAATTGACCCAGGCTTCTGGAGCTCGATTTTAAAGAGAAATCGATTGGTGAAATCCCTGCTTTTATATCTTCCTTAATATAAGAGATACAGTGCGTTATCTTAAAATGTGCAATTTTTAAAAACCCTTGTAACTTTTTTATTTGTGAAAATACTTGATTTATATAAACACTATATTAGGGCGCTTTTTGACGCAGAATCCTATGCTCTAATTTTTTCGTATTTAAAACATATTTTTTGAGATATTATCAAGACTTGCTTTTTTATATGGAACACTCCGTATATTTTTACACTTTTGAAAAGTATATAAAATTATCTTTAGAATAATATAACACACTTAATATTTTATTTAAACAACTTTTACATTATTTGTTTTTCTTCATTTGATGTTATTTGAGATGGCTAAGATGTCTAAATGTTCCGAAATGTCAGTTTTCGTTAATATTACTGGTGCTTTCATTATCTAAGAATTCAAAAATGTATGAAAACTATGAAAAATACGACAGGTTAAAGTGTTTTGTAGAAGCAGGTGAAAATAATATATATAAAAAGATATTATATTTATATATTTGTATATATAAATATTTACTTCCTTGGTATTACATTTAGCAAGTAACTACACGAAGAAAGTACGCATTTCTTTCTTTTTTAAATAGTAAAGTAATTTAGATGATCTCTTCTGTTCTTCCAGATACGTTAAGAAACTTAGTGCTATCCTCTCGTTTCCACTATTTATACAATATATGTGCGGATGTGTAATAATTTGTAACACTGTGCTGCAAATGATAATCGTGGTAAGTTATATTTATGTTAATTGTACGTATAAACATTTACTTTGGTCTGAATTTTACGACTACTGCTTCTTTTCATATTATTTACTTGCGTTTCGGTTTTTAAACTTGTACATGTTCGAACCAAGAAGATTAAAAAACGAACGCATAGTTTAAACTGATCTTTCAAAGAAGTTCGCGTCCCTCACAATTCATGCAAAACCGAGCAATCAACCCATTTTTATTTCACATTAGTTTCGCAAAAGTTGTTTTCCGTTATAAGTGTCAAGGATGAAAATTCTTCAATATGAATACATAGAGACCGTACAACTATGATTTCGCAAATTACTACAACAACGAAATCCAACTTTTGTTCATTTTTTGTTGATTGTTTAAGTACTCCAGATACATTTAAACATGTTATCGTCGTCTAGCAGTAAATAGTACGATAAATGTCGCAGAATAGATCGCTTTCCATTGCCATGTTTGCAGAAGTAATAACTTTAAACTTTAAGTAAGCAAATCTTGACTATTTTCGGTACGAACCTGTGAATCATACACGAATACAGGTGCAATATTGTTATAATGCAAGTTAATTAACATTATTTATCTGTTTCTCGCAATTTTCTAAATCATTTGTTAATAATCTGTAGTTTAAACTTCTCCGTTATATTAAATGCTCAACGCTTTTACAGCAAGAAATAAACGTCAGTCACATTCTTACATTGACCGCATATACTAGCGCAACATTTGGACAGTTGGTTCTGTATCATTGGCTTGGAAATGAAATCGCATTTCAGGTGCGCAATCACTAGCGATGGCAAGCAATAGCTTATTCACTAATTTAATAATTAATTTATTTTTAGAGCGATAAAATCGTCGAATCATGCTACATGTCACAATGGTATAATTTCACTGAAAATTCACAAAAAATGCTGATGGTATTGATGGAACGTTCGAAAAAACCTTTGACAATAGAATTATATAGCCTTGTGAATATTTCTCTCAGTTCCCTTGGATTGGTAAACATTTGTATGATACCTATGCCAGAATCTAAACTTGGCGTTTATTTTTCAGATAATTAGATGGTCTTATTCGCTATTTGCATTGCTCAAAGTAACCTACAATTGAAGGTATCCTGCGTCCTCCACGTCCAAGACCAAATGAGATGACGAGTTATCCCCTATCTTTCACATGGGCGTTGGCAAACCTTTTTTTAAATATTTACGCTCAATTGAATTAATAAAACAGCTTGTTAGCAAGAAACTTTTGTAGAAATTGTTCTTTTATATAAATTTGATGATTCTATGAAACTTTATTATTAATCGTATGTACCTGTAACATGTTGATTCTGATTAAATAATGGTGATGATGATATCTTAAGGCAACGTTTACGGACTGTAGGATAGAACTATCCTTCGATGCTTAGATCGATAACTCAGTCAAGTGAAAGTCAAGATGTCAACAATTTAAGAGCGGATTTTAAACGATTTAAGTATGACAATATATGGAGCAAATGTTTTTGCCTTTTTTGGATTAGACTTTTGCATTGATAAAACTGATAGAAATAACAGTAAAATATCAAACATCGTTACTGTAAGTAGTGTAATCAAGTTATCTTGAGGCTTTATTGATACATTGTGCACTTGTTATGAAGTCAAAACATCAAACGCAAATACAGAGAGTTTTTCGTAACTTTGCGTCATTACTCATTACTATAAATTAAGTAGAAGCGCTATCACTGCAACTGGTATACTTCGTGAAGTTGAAGGCTAAGATACTGTTGTTACTGATTATATCGAACTACGTAAAGCTGGTATAGAAATATCCGCAGAACGCTTTGTACCTTGATTGTCAATAGTAACGAACGCGCAAATATAACAATCGTGTTTCAACTTACGCACATTTCTCCATCCTATTAATATATGCGCCATGGACGGTACCAATATATTTACTTCATTAATGCTTTCAGTATCTCATGCCCAGCGGTGTAACACCAGAAGATCTAATGCGAAAATGCCTTGGATCAAATCTTCGCGTTTATTTTTACCCGAAGTGATTTATCAACGGCCGCCGTGTGGGGAATCTATGAAGTAATTTTCGCTAACTTACAAACAAAAATTATCGTTTGTCTTCACATTCACTTTATTTAACACATATTTAAGTGTTGGTTTAAAAGGCTCAACTTTCTTTTCTTTTCTATATATTCTACATTCTTTGTAAATGGCTTAAACTTGCAAACACTTTATCTGTTATTGGAAGCAGTTGCCAACACTAGTTAGGTTTTCAATATCCACGACTGAATCAGTTTCATCAATTTTGTTGGCAATATGCACAATGCTTCGCACGCTATCTATGGTATTGCTGGGATTACTCACACTAAAAGAACGCTAACCAACCTGACCGAAGAACATGTTTCTACCTACCCAGCATCTTCAGCGTTGTTCCGAGCGTATCTCTACTCACATCGTTGATTTACTTCTTCAAGAACAAGAAGCCAGGTTGGCACAGAAAAAAGGCTGCTAGTAATAAGCTTAAAGAATCATGGTGTGCTGTCTTTAGATAAGCCGTCGAAGGACTACTCGGGAGTGGGTTAAGAAACTGTATCCGCTTTTCGTCGCTGCTTTCTAGGTAGCAGACGCCTGTATCTCTTAGCACTAAATGGCGCTAAGAGATACATCCGGCACATCGTTCTTAAAGGAGGGTGCTATAAACCGAAAGCAACCGTGATATGAATAGGTATGTTCATAAATACACTCTCTCCTCATATTGGTTTTGCCGTGACCAATACCATGAGTGTGTATTAGCGATATTTCTTGGTTATTGTTTTAGGCATTTTTGATGTACTTTTAATAGCACAAAACTATCAACAAATATAAATTAGACGGATTTGGATGATATTAATAATAGTAATAATAATGCTTTATTGATTATTTGTATCCAAATGGATAATAAATCAATAGTCACATATAAAAATGAAAGAAAAATTCTGACGGAGAAATAATAAAAGAAATAAGAAAATACAAGAGAAGATGAATTAATGAGACAAAAGAGAAACAAAACAAAAACAAAATATAACATCATACTAAACACAAAGGCAGTAACGTACCGAAGGGGTGGTTTAACCCTGTAGATTAATTGCTGTCGTTAAGAAATTCTTTTAAACTATAGAGACTTTGTTCGATTAAACACCTTTTTGTGTATTGCTTGAATTTGACGCTTACTTATTGCTCTTATTGCACGAGGTAATGTATTGTATAACTTTCTTTCAATTCTCGTAAATCCTTTATCCGTAATATGCAATGCACATCTAGCAATGTGAAGATCACTTCTTTGCCTGGTTTCGTAGGTATGTCTGTGTTTTAGAACAGCGTATTCGTGCTTGTAACTGTGGTGATAGCAGACCACTTCAAGGGTGTAAAAAGACGGAAGAGTTAGAATAGACAACCCTTGGAAAAAGCGGTTTACATGCCTCTGTGGGTTTTAGTCCGCCTAATATTCTAACAAGTTTCTTCTGTACCACAAATACCGATAAATATGACACAATGATGTTTGTCTGATTAATACTGACAATATGTAAACAAAACAACAGTAAACAGCTTGGCGTGTCAGTGGTAAGAGGGTCTGCGTTGGACTGGGCACGGTTACGCGGCGGTGAGCGCTCGAGCCCCGCTAGGATCAAGAAATTTTCTTAGTGGGTACGGTGCACTTCGCACCATTCATAATTGGGGTTTAATTAACTACCCTCTACCCTTCACGGTGAGGAAGTGATAATATGAAAGGCCATAGCACACTATACACACATAATTCACACACTAAGAAAGCTTTTGAAGTTATGTCGAGCTAATAATGCTCAAAAAGCTTATACACCTCGTTGAGTAAAGACTGTGGTCTGTCACACGCTTTCTCAATTTTCGAATCCTTGTCAATTCAAGTAAATTTTATAACTAAATTTAATTTCAATCTACAAACAACTTTGTTTTATAAGCATTTTGTAATAATAAAAAAACAGCACTCTTCTCTTGGGGCATTTTCACTTTTTTTTTTTTTTGTAAATTTAGTGTACGCCCTACGCAGCTGTTCTTAGTTTTTCTCGCGGTAGGCTAGTTTATTCGAAAAGTAGAACTTTTCAAAAACAATAGCGTTATTACTAATTATAAGTTTAGTTAGGGCAACCACGTTTTGTTAGATCAAAAAAAAAAGAGGTTGCTGTTCTAAAATCTTTATTTGAACAGTACGCAGCGATCGTCGCAGGATCTTAGCCCTCCATGGAGGATAGTAGATATCCATCTTCACATGTTGGGAAAGATAAACAGATGGATGCAAACTCATAATTAAAGGTTAGGACAAAACCAAAGAAAACTAAAAATATATGCATAAATATGCATAATACCTAATGCCTATATATGTAAATAAGAAGAGGAATGATGTAAAACCGTAGAATAAAAATTTCGTTTTCTATTTGCTAGAACGATAGGTAAATCTAAGTGTCCTATATTTCATTTAACGACAGTGCGAACATAATTGATCTATTCTTATATCTGTTTTGCTCTGAATCTCGCACTCTTTATTTTGCTTCTATTCTATAAAGTTACTATATAGAGAGGACAATAGTTTTCGTCTCATAAGAAAGGGTTCGTGTTGCCTACTGGTTTCCCCGAGAATTGACAAAGACTTTGAAGAGTCTGTCTAGTAGCTGCAAAAGAGGTACGATTTCCTTCGCCTTTGTCCTTTCTAGTTATTAATAGTGGATATTGGTAGTTTGTATCGTTATTACAAATCGTTATTACACGATTACACATTATTAATATCTACAGGTATACTATCGCGAACGGCGCTGTTATTATGTTAGATACAAAAAAAATGATGTTCTCGATATTACGTATAAAAAATAAATTCTAGATTGTACGTAATTAGATGATAAAAAAAAAAACTGTGAAGAATCACTACAACAAATAAAGCGGATTTTAAGAAAGGTTATTATCATCAGAAAAAGACAGTCTCACTACATTCATACATTTGAATATTTATGTTAACTTTAGAAACAAATAGCTATCAAGACACACGACATTTCGACGTTAAACCAAATGATTTGTATGGTAATATCCGCAATAACTGTTCTTGCAAAGCAAGTTACTATAACAACCAACAAGAACTATGTGCTCCCAGTACTGCAGGATTTAAAGCCTCGTGCCTTCAACGCACATAAAGGGGGAAAAGACCGATATATACAGCTTATTGCTCGAATATCCAAACTTATGTAGCATTACTGCCCTGAAATTCTATTTTTCCCAATTACATTTTCCTAATTACGTTTAGCATGAAAATAATAACACCATCGCCCTTTGATATGGGGCGGTTACAAAATTGTAGAATAATAATAATAATAAACTTTATTGCTCAACAGATTAAATCCAATTACAGGACAACAAGTAAAACAAACGAAGTTAAGTTAAATTGAGTACAGTATACAAAAAAATATATACATGCGCATATATATGCTAAAATTTATCTATACATTATAAAGTAATCTAAACGAAAAGAAAACCAAAAATTATATTACTAAATTTAAAAATAACAGGAAAAAAAGATTAACGTGGAAAAAAGAAAAGTACAATGATGGATGAATAGAAAAAGGAAACAAAGAAAAAATTCATCACGAGTGAAAAAAGGAATCACTGTATAAGACGTTGGCGTTTCTAGACATATGGGTTAGTGCTGCCTTTAATAATATGCTGGTACGTGCCGTGGGGGTAAAGAAAGTGTCTGCAGATCTCTGACTGTAATGGGGTATGTTAAAGTACACTTGAGATAGTAAAGACGGGGAATCAACATGTTGGTGTATTAATTTAATAAGAAATTTCGCGCTAGCCGCGTCTATGCGATGCGACAGAGTATCGAAATCATGTCTCCAAAGCAAATTGATATAATCAGTACCACGAGGAGGATAAATGCCATCAGATTTATACGAAAGATATTTAAGAAATCTCTTCTGGACTCGCTCAATTGATAATTAGTGGTAGTGATAATATGGGTACCAGACAATAGAAGCATATTCCAGTTTCGAGCGGACGAGTGAGTAATAGACATATTTCAAGGCGCAGGTGTTATGAAAATTCTTGCAGGATCTGAATAAAAATCCGAGCGATCTGGAAGCAGCAGAAGTAAGTGCGTTGATATGTGAGGAAAACGATTGTTGGGAATCAAATAAAACTCCAAGATCCCTGAAAACGTCAACTCTTGGGATGAAAGCGCTTGAAATATTATAGTTAAATATTTGAGAGTCGAATGACCGAGTAAATGTAAGCACTGCGCACTTATTAATGTTTTACTAAATTTTGTTAATACAACACCAATCATTAATGACACCAATATTTCTCTGTAAACTTAACGAATCAGAGGAAGAGCTAATTGTACTATAAATTTTTACATCGTCAGCGTATGCAAGAGTATTACAATCCATAGAAAGTAGAAGATCATTTATATAAATATTAAAGAGGAGTGGTCCTAAATTGGAACCCTGAGGTACGCTACTGGAGCAATGAATGTGTGAGATACAAATCCATTATAATGGACATAACATGATCAGTTATGAAGGTAGGATTGAATTAGAGTGATAACGCTAGCAGAAAAACCAATAGCAGAAAGTTTATCTATTCGGATGTAATGGTCAATTGTGTCGAATGCTTTGGTAAAATCCGTGCAGATAACATCTACTTGTCGACGATTATCAAGAGCTTTGCTGACGTACTGAATAGGTTCAACTAAATTAGTAACAGTTGACCGTCCACTAACAAAGCCATGCTGGTTAATAGAGAGCTATGGTTTGATACAGTTGCACAACCTAGTATACAGAAATTGTTCAAAAACTTTAGCATAATAAAATGGAACAGTAGAAGTGCGAATGGCCAAATTGAAAATAAAGCAAAGAGATTCGCACAACACCGGAGCACAATCATACATGAGAAAGCCCGGAATATCATCATGTCCAAAGGCTGAAGTTGCCTTGAGTTTATTCAAAGTACGCAAAACATCCCGCGATGGAAAGTGCTCGATATTGAAAGAAGCTGTTGAATTCGGAATTGGCTTTAGTAGTGTTATCGGAGAAGTTAGTGCTATATACATTTGAAAACAACTGAATGAAATTTGAAAAAAAATATTGATGTTAGCAAAGGCCTGCAGAATATCAGAAGGATGATAAAGAACTATATTGTTATACTTCATATACCCGGGAATTCTGGAGTAGTTTCGTTTAGTATTCATAAATTTCCAAAACAGTTTTGGATCACTAGCAATAACATTTTCAATCCTCTTGTGGTATTCTTCGTAGGCAGATTTGATTTGTGTTTTGATTAAGGACCGTTATTATCGCACCAAACAGTTGATCATAAAATGCAGAAACAGCATCATCAACATTAGAAAATACTTCAACAAAGGACCAATCTACATTCATAATACTATCATACAGTGATCGGAAATCGGCATTTTTAAAATTATATTTGAGATTAGTTTTAGATGGAAGGTTTTTTGTAGATTTTATATTAGCTATATCAAGGATTACTCAATGCAGGATGAAATACATCCTCCGAAACAAACGGATCAGTATCGTGTGATACCACAATTAACCACTGAACATTAGACAAAACCAAATCAAGGACTCTGTCATTACAGTTTAAGATATCATTAAATTGCTTCAGGTTTAGGATTGATAAGAAATTATTCATTATAGAAGTTTTTCGATCAGTACTACAGAAGAACTGAAATTTGGACGATTGAAGTCACCACATATCAATAATTGTTTATTAAGAAATTCTATAATTCATAATGACTCAAAAGATAATTCTTAGTCAAACTTATGTTACATTAAGGAGAAATCTTAATATTAAGAATAAACAAATAGAAAATATTATGACGGATCAACGTTATAATCGTCGATATACACTCCGCTAAAAAAGTATCGCATAAACTAAAAAAGGGCATTTATAAACCAAGATATTTTTATACGTTCACAAAAAGTTTGCCTCGTGTATGTGAACTATAAAAACACTAACAAAATCATGAAACATAGCTTTTTTACTTTTTTTTTTCTAAAAGAACACATTTAGAAAAATGCATATGTGTCAGGTTTGTTCAGTTGTTTATTGAAAGTCTTCCTATACGGACAAATTTTAAAGTGCGAAGTCAGAGTTCTGTACCAACGCTTTTAAAACTAAAACGAGCAATTTAACTTCAGAACAAGTGGCCGTTATAGTTGCTTTAATCGAAGATGGACGATCTCAAGCATACGTTGCTAATTTGATGAACATCAATCAGTCAAGTGTTTCTAGAGCCGCAGCCAGATATAGGGAAACAGGCAATTACAGTAGAAGACCTGTACCAGGTCGTCCAAGATGTTCTACTCGCCAAGATGACCGCTATTTACTACTACAAGCATTACGTCGAAGACATGTAACTGCGAGACAATTGCAGAACGACTTGGCTAGAGTCAGAAATACTCGTGTGAGTACTCAAACTATTCGGAATAGGTTACGACAGAGTGGATTAATAGCTAGAGTAGCTGTAACAGCCCCTCGTCTCACTAGGAACCACCGAGTGGCTCGCTTAAGGTTTGCCAGAGAACATGTAAATTGGAACATTAATGACTGGGCCAATATACTCTTCACAGATGAGTCAAGATTTGGTCTTTCCACCTCAGACAAGCGTATCTCAGTGTACAGACGAGACAGTGAGCGCTATTCGCAGTGTAATATCAGACCTAGACCTAATTTCGCTGGTGATTCTATTATGCGTTTGGGGAGGCATCTGTTTAACAGGTCGTACAGAGTTAGTACCAGTAGACAGAGGTACACTGACTGCCCACAGGTATATGACGGACATTTTAGAAGAACATGTAGTACCATATGCGCCAATTATAGGAAACGAATTCATGTTAATGCACGATAATGCACGACCGCATGTTGCAATAATCGTCCAGGAATACCTTAACGATGTTGGTATTCCAGTTTTAGATTGGCCTGCGGTAAGTCCGGACATGAACCCAAAATATTGCCCCAGCGGACCTGCATGGACGAGTGCGAGAACTTGGATCAGGCTTATATACGGAGGTTAATCGAATCTCTGCCAAACCGTATGCGTGCGGTCATAAGAGCCAGAGGTGGCAATACTCCGTATTAAAAGCTACTGTTATGACATTTTTCTTTCCAAAATTATTATATCTTGTTTTAATAAAAATCTCAAGTATGAGTTCTTGTTTTTATTTGGCCAGTATTTCATTTAAACAATCATAGAAATTATATCTTAGAGCGCATTAAAGTATATTTACAACTTTATGCTACGAACAAAGATTATGTGATACTTTTATGATTCAAAACTAAATTATGCGATACTTTTTTGGCGGAGTGTATTTTACATGACAGCTTTAGGATTATGTGTCGCACAATTAAAAATATTACAAAATAAGTTGGATAATGTTATCGCGAGATGTGAAGAAAAGCTCAGTGTTGATCAATCTGAAGATGAAAAAGGAACTTTAAAAGGATGTGCCACATTACATGACACAGTAGTCCGGTAAGTATTATACTTACATACCTGACCAGGTATATATTACGCAATTTTACTTTTCTATTAATATTTACTCCGAGTGGGCGAAATCGATTTTTAAAATTTGCAAACTCCTGTCTGCGTACACACATAACTCGCTAATGGGTTTTATAAAACAGTAAGTAATTCGGCCAGGAAATCATGGTTATGTACACATCAAAATTGTTACTTACACTTTCTAGGCAAAGTTACACGTGCAAATAATGCCATTTTCTTATGCTGTACAAATTTCGCCTGTTTTATAGCATTACTGGAAGTATTTGTCGCTTGAGAAGAACGGTTTTGTATATTCTAATACAATGGAATCGATACTAGAGATCAATATATAGACCTGCAGTGTTGCAAATAGTCGGCACAAGCAACTTAAAAAGTCGAAAAAGTGCCAATATCTACGTTATAAATTACTTCATTGTTAGATTAGATTCTACAATGATATTATATGTTCCAATGAAATTTATTATACCCTAAAACACAGACTAATACATATTTTTTTTCAGTGGAAAAATACAAATAGGCTGTTCTGGATGATAATGAATCCCCTCAAAAAAGTTTTTAAACCACAAGAATTTAACACACTATGCTCACCGTATGATGGTAAGTCTAGCGCAAATGAAACTTCCGATAAAACTTTTTTAATTACGGTTATTCGTAAGTGCCACTGATACAAAATGTCTGCGCAAATATGTGCGACACGTATATTACTTGTTCTATGAATAGCAATATATGTTTAGTCAATTTGGTCGTAACAATTACACAAAGCGCTTGTTATAAATGTAATTATGTCTCACGAAAGGCTAATTTAAGACAGACGTAATTGATTACGTACTGAAGGGAACGTGTATGTATTTATATATAAATATCAAGCGAGACGTTTCATTGTAACATAAGATTCGTATCTTGCGACCTACATGTGCCATACAGCAATGGTTAAAGTAAACTGTGAAGAACCGTTGCAGCTGATAATATGGATTTTACGGAAACAAGGATTGTTATCAGAGAAAGCAGTGAATGCGTTGCAGATCCTAAAGCTCTCGGCACAATTATGCCTTTGGTTACTTATATTAACTTTTGAAACGAATGCTATTATCAAGGCAATCAAAATCCAGGATATTTCGACATTAAATCAAATGATTTGCATGCTAATATCCGCAATAACTGTTCTCGCAAAACAGATTACTACAATAACGAGTAAGAAGAACGTTCTTTCGATACTTCAAGATTTAAAGTCTCGTGCTTTTAACGCGCACAATGAAGAACAAAACCGATACGTGCAGTTCATTGCTCGCATGTCCAAACTTATGTGGCACTATTACATAACGCTTGGAATTGTGTATTTCATAACTGCCTGCCTTTTACCTTTTGCGATTAGCATGAAAATGGTAATACCGCCGCCCTTCGACATGGGGCGGTTTGATTTCTTCAACAAAATTGTACAAAGTGTGATGATACTTTACATGACCGTCAATTTCGTGGCTGTTGATGTGTTTTACATGACAACGTTAGGATTGTGCGTCGCACAATTAAAGATCTTGCAAAATAAATTGCTTAATGTTATCGAGACATCTAAAGAAAACTGTGACGTCGATCGTTCTGAAGATGGAAAATCGAATGGTGACGAAGTTTTAAAAGGTTGTGTCATTTTACATGAAGTAGTAAACCAGTAAGTATTATTCCAACCTAGCTATTAAAAATTAAAACATCCAATCTGAAATTACGTATTATTGTTTTGGAACTATTATACTCAAGTAAACGATACAACTGTATACGCATGTACGAATATACGAAGACGTATATTACGTCTTTAGTACGAAAGTTACGAAAATAACACGGTAATATGATATTGTTACAGCAAGTATTCAATAGATATAATTTAACTCCAAGTGAGCGATTTCCGGTCTAGCACCACCGCAATGCTTCTGTACAATCCTTTGGTTAATTAATTTATGTCTTTGATTGGATGAATCTATCTAATTCATTGAGAATAAAAGGGCGAACCATTAAATAAATGTTATTTGTTATTAGAATTTAGAATTAAACGTGCAGTGGTGCAACATAGAGGTTTCTGTTGAATCAGCGCCGTAAATTCTTTGTCGGTAACTACTCCACCTTTATGCTTTCAAATTTTTCTACATTGTAAAGGTAGAATTTTCTTCCTGGTTTTGCAATGTTTAACTGCCCACTTCTGTTCTGAGAAGACCTCGAACGTGCATGCCGAAGTTGGGACGACATTTTGCACCACTAATACAAAACAACTTATGTTTAACTGATTTTTAATAAGATTTCACTTAATATTTATTCAGATTTCAAATTACTTTAGCTCAGTTACGGTAAAGTTTTAAGCATACGTTCATTAGACGATTTGTTACTTGAAATTGCTCGGGCAACGCGTCGTTAAGCTGTGAGAATCATTTCATGGGACTCTATAAATATACCCACATGTACGTAGGTTGGAATTGTTATTTAATCTCAGAGCACTGGTTTCGACTACGTCCAATTGCTAATCATTAGAGAGGAAAAAAGCGGATAAAATTATTACTTCTTTTTACATAGACTAAACAGACTCGTATTTTACCGACTTTCGGAGACACCAGTGGGCAACGAGAACCCTTTCTTATGAGTCGAATAGAGACGTATCTACCTAGTCACTACAAAAAAGGAATAATTCCACCTGTCTTTGTCATCTCCACTAATCATTAGAGCTCCCCTACTGCGTGGCGTACCATAGGCGTCGATAAGGAACATAAGTAAAGTACATAAAAACAAAAGAAATAAAGAATTTTAAAACGCTTACTTTTGTAATTAGCCGTATCCAATATAGTGTGTGTTAATGCACAAGGAAAATAGTATTAGTCAGCACACGAGGAGGTAGGCACATTAAAACTGTTACCGTAAGCGCAGTCCGATTTCTCAAACATCTGAAGCATTAGGAATGTTTCCACAGTCATTTCTTTCAAGGATGTTCGTCGTTCTGAAAAAATGTTTTTATATCTTGAAAATGAACGCTCGACGTCTAATGATGTAATACACGCGTAATTAAAATAATCTTTGAATTCGGTCACCGGATCAGTAGAGTTACCTTCCCAAACTTGTCTTAACCTGCTAAAATTTGTATCTTTTTTCATAACACTTTCAAAATTTCTTGTAACGATATCATTTTTTTTGTTATTTATACAGTGTAGGAGTGTATTAACGTCATCTAATATTTGTACTGACTCCGTCAGGGACAGTGCACTATTTTGTAATTTATTTATTGCCTCAAGTACTTCTCTATAATTGTTGTAAACGGTTTGTAAATCTGCTTCAACGGAAATATCTTGGAATTTATCCTGGCTTTCCTTAATAGCCGCAGATTCGTTGGGATTGAATTGTAAGACGACTGATTTTATTTGCCGGAAGTATTTAAAATAATAAAACGCTGCCTTCAGCCATGTCCCCCAACGCGTAAGAATCGGCTCTGGTGGTTCGGGAATACCGGGACACTGTTTATGACATTCACTGGTACGTTTGGGAGATTTGAGAAACACTCGTTTCGTATTTGTTATTAATGCATTTACCTCAGGGAAATTTGCACGAATAGTTTCAGCCGCAATATGCAGAGCATGAAGTTTACAAGTAATATGCAACATCATCCCATAATGATCTTGAAGAGAACGACCTACACAACGCATTGTCGCGGCACCATCGGTCATGAAAATTAATACTTGAGTAGTGGCAATTTCAAATGTTTGTAAAGTATCAACGACTACGCTGTCGATAGCGTCGGCAGTACACGATTTTAGTCTTTTACTAGCTAATAAAATTCCCTTTGTAGGTTGACGAGGTTCCAGTATACGTACAATCACATTCAAAACAGAATGTTTTTTACGGTCTGTCGTTTCGTCAATACATAACCACAGTAGTTTATTTTTTATTGCAGATCTGATCCTGTTTTCAATTTCGGTACGTACACTTGGCACACATCTCCTTAAGCTTGTTTCCGACGATAACTCAAAGTCTGAATTATATTTATTCCAAAATTCACGGAATGGTTTCTTCCTGAGTAAGGAAAACGGTAAATTACACGCAGTCAGCATATAAAATAAATCAATTATAAATTGAGTCGCCTCAGTCGGTGATACACCCAGTTTTTTATTTTTGTGTTGCTGACTATTTACATGTCTTCTACAGCCATATTTATCATTGCACATCAGAGGTATATTACAAATTTTACATATAATCTTACTTCCATTATATATTAAGTCAGGAAATTCTCCACAGAACTTTTTCACTTTGTCGGCCTGTGGGCGTTTCTTACTACGCGCGTCCGCCATACCGTCACAGCCCGATCGCATACGGTAATAAACTACCGAAATGCGATGCGAGTTATTTGCTTATATATTACATTACATATCCCCCCGGCCACGCCCGGCGGTACGCCTTCTGACTTGCCACGCACTTTGGGGAGCTCTACTATTCATACTCTTGTACCTATATAAGTAGTAATTTTAGCAGTTAAATATTCACCATTGCACTTGGTTTCAACGATTTGAAGACACAGGTTAAGTAACATCTTTATCTTTTCTTCTATCTAATTTGATTAAGTGAGATATTAAACCTTTTATATTGAACGCAATTATCTGATTTCACATCTTAGCCCATTAACATTCATAGTAAAATATGTACTTCCTTGGTACATTTTTCTTTCCTTATTGCGGAGATGACTTAATAATTGCTTATTTAGAAAGTACTTCTACGCTCATCATTGGAAACTTCATTAAAAAGAGATTTAAACAACGTACTGATTTAAATTATCTCTCCTGTTCTTCCAGATACGTTAAGAAACTTAGCGCTACCCTCTCGTTTCCATTATTTATACAGTATACGTGTGGATGTATAATAATTTGTAACACTGTGCTACAAATGATAATCGTGGTAAGTAATATTTGTATGCGATTCTTAGAGAAAAACATTTAATTTACATTTTCATTATTATTTCCGTTTCTTTGTTCTTCTAAATTTTGCATTTATTGCTTCTTTTCTCATTTCGAGTAAATTTCGTTCACATCATATTATTTGCCCTCATTTCGGTTTTTGAACTCGTGTATATGCGTTCGTAATATGATTAGAAAACAAACGTGTTGTTTAGACCAATGTACCGGGTCTTTCGAATTTAGAGTTCATACAACGGCGAAGAAGCGAACAGTTTTTATTCCATGTTAGCTTCGCAAAAGTTCCTATTAATCATTACTTTCTAAAGACATCACTATTCAGTAGAAATACGTAGTAATACGTAATAAACCGCTTTCTAGGTTTCTAGAAAAACTAGGTTTCCGCACATTATTAAGACAACGAAATTCAACCCTTTTTGTTGATTGCTTGAATACTACAGACACGTCTGCCGAAAATATTTGCTTCTTTGTAAACCTCTATGGTAAACGTGCTAATCCCACCTACCAATAAGTAAATAGGACGATAGATTTCGCCGAAGAAATCGCTTTCCATTGGTACGCTATTACGTTTATTACGCTAACATGCTTCTGAAGTAGCTGATAATTTATTTGGCAAAACATCAAGAACATTGGTGCAGTAACCACGATAAAAGCCAAAAGACGGATCACTATTAAGGGTAAAGGTTTCCCAGCATTTCGTATTATCAAAAGTAACGCAATAACACTTTTTAAAAGGCAAGCTTTACTATATTGTTCTGGAAAACTTTATCGAAAAATAGAACGGATTTATGTATATGATGTGCTAATCTTTACGCACATTTTCTTATTTGGGTAGTTACCATTTATATTCTGATGACACGATATTTTACTACTCTTTCTTACCGTCTGAATTTGTCATGTCACACTAGCAAATAAACAGTTTTCAACTTTGCACTCCCTCCTCTCGATTACGTTTGGGTCCAAAAGATGCTTGCATTAAATTTGCTTCCCTGTCACCGACATTCGAATTAACTTAAATCATCATTTGATGTCATAATCCAAGATCTTGATTTTGAAATGGACACATCCTTCCCGATTGAGAAATCTTTTGTATGCATGAAGGCTCTTTGTACAATGATGTAAGAATTGATTAAACTGGCTAATTGGCCATGTAATTGATTGATCCTTGCGGACCGTATAGATTGTGATGCACGAAATCGCAGGCGGCTTCCGTGCAGGTGTTTGCGAAAATTTCAGCAGTGTATATGATCAAAGTTTACAAGTATTCAACTAATTACATACTTTACCAATAGCACAATGTAGATACGTTTCAAGAAATATTTTAACCATCACGAATTCTCCAAGTGTAGATTCTAATCTAACTCGACTATTACATTTAATGATCTATCCTTTTCAATTCTTTGTGAATGACCGTCCTTCAAAATTTCTCTGCAAACCTTGACAGTTTCTGGAGCAAATTTTTGAATCGTACAAAGGTATAGGTGCAATATTGTCACAAAGCCAGTCAATTAGCATTACTTATCTGTTTCTCATCATTTTATAAAATATTTTCCATGTTATTTTAAATGACTAACACTTTTGTAGAAAGAAGGAAACGTCAGTCACATACTTATATTAACCGCATTTACTAGTGCAACAGTTGGACAGTTAGTACTATATCATTGGCTTGGAAATGAAATCACATTTAAGGTGTGCAATCACCAGCTATAAAAAATAATAAGTTATTCACCAATTTAATAACCTTAAACGAATTTATTTTTTAGAGCCATAAAATCATAGAATCGTGTTACATGTCGCAATGGTATGATTTGACAAGAAATTCTCAAAAAATGCTGATAGTATTGATGGAACGCTCGAAAAGACCTTTAACAGTAGAATTATATAACCTCGTGAATATTTCCTTCAGTTCTCTTGGATTGGTAAGTATTTGCATCATATTTATGCCACAATACTTCAACCCTGGCGTTTATTTTTCAGATAATTAGATGGTCTTATTCACTATTTGCATTACTCAAAGTAACCTACAATTAAAGTTGCCCTGCGTGGTCCACGTGCAAGACCAAATGAAATGACGAGCTTTATATAATGTCATCGCCTTTCTTTCATATGGACGTTGACAAAGAAATCTATTGTCTTTTTTAATATCAAGGCTAAATTGAATCAATGAAATAGCCCATTAGGAAGAAACTTTCGTAGAAATCGTTCTTTTATATAACTTTGGTAATTTTACGTAGCTTGTACGGAAATATCGTGAAATATATGTTTTGACTGTTAATCATACTGAGCATGTACCTTTTTCTAAAAGCAAAGGACATCAACTCCATAGAAATTATGTACATTGAACTAACAGATAACCGTCAGATTCTGCTTGGCTGATTGGCCAAATTCTGATGCATGGTGATAGCTTCATACATTCAGGTTTACGTGTTGTAAGATGAGCCAAGTGCAAAACTATCCTCCGATGCTCTAATTAGATTGGACTTAGAGACTTTCCGGGTAGTTATAGTAATATATAATAAATAAACTTGTATGGTGCGGAGGTGCCGCTGCTTGTGTTGTTTACAACACTCTCTCCTCGCATTCCTTTTGCTGTGAGTGAGATCACCAGTACCGTTGAGTGTGCATTAACAATATTTTTTTTTGTTATGGCACGCGTGGATGTATTTTGAATAACATAAAACTATGAACAAATGTAAATTAAAGGGATTTGGGAAATATCAAGTGACGAATATGACACGATAATGATTGCCAAATTAATATTAGCAATGTATGTAAACAGCTCGGTGGCACGATGGTAAGACGGCTTGTGCTTGACTGGACAGAGCGAGTCGCTAGAATTAAAAAATTTTCTTAGCAGTTGGGTTACAGTGAACTGTGCGTGAACCTTAGAGCGAAGAGTTGGTAGTAATAAGACCATGGGACATTTTTATACACATTATTTACACATTAAAAAAGCTCTTGAAATTCTAACAAGCTAAAAATTCTTAAAATGCTTATGCATCTCGTTGGGCATTACCACATAAAGAAAAACTGTAACCTGTCAGACTCGCTCTCAACTTTTGAATTTTTCTGAATGAATTAGAATAAATGTTGTAATTTATATTTTAATTTGTAATAATAAGTAACAACTTATTATTACAAGTTATTACTTTATTTAATTATTACTTCTCTCTAGAAGCATTTTTATACTTTCTTCATTTACTGCACACCTTGTGCATCTGTTGTCGGTCTTTTTCACGTTAAACTAACTTGTTTCAATAGGGGAATTTTTCAAAAATAATAACGTTTCGTTGTAAAGTTAATTATAAAAATTTGTTGTTTCTGCCAACTCCATCCAGGGATACGCTGTATATAGTAGAACATATGGCGGCAACACTGCTATTGTTACGTTCTCCTAGTTTGAAGAACAATGCCACTATTCGGTGTATCTTTCTTGTGAAGCGAAAGAACTAATTGCTTATATGTAATTCTTATACGTTTACTCGCTTAATCAGTTGCTCTTAAAATTAAACACAGTATATAGATGTACAGAATATATTTATTAAATAGACAATTTCCTTGACAAAAAAATTAAATAAATATATATATGGTATATAAATATATTATATACCATATAAATAAATATATGGTACTCTCTGGTATATATCAACATTCAAATACATATGGATTTCATAATTCATCATCACTGTCATGATGTAGAACTCACAGCCACCCAGACGTTCGCATACACCACTTTTAGTATCTTGCTCCGAGCTGCTGTCCCCGTGTATAAGCGGAAAAATCAGAAACCAACGATAGTGTGGGTCTGAGCGCTGCATGACGCAAACGAAAAAGCGAGGGCACGTTCGTTCGTATGTTCGACTACCGAAGAAGTTTGGAACTTTGTACGTATCAGTACGTTACTGGCGGAGATTCCTTGCCTAGCGCTCTATCCGATATACGCCTTAGCAGTAGCGGCATCAAATAGATATAACAAATGACTAACAAAGATATCTTTTAATTAGAACATTGGCGAATTTTATATTATTTCCAAACTTTATGAGAAATTAAAGGAATTTTTCATTGAATGCCTACATCGCTAAGTTTAAATTATGTTGAATACGAATTTTATGAATTTATAAAAAACAAAACAAATGAAACATTTACTTTATCATAAAATAGGCATCAACAAAATATTACTTTTACAAAATAAATAAAAATAGTTAAAGTTGTAAAATAAATAAGTAAATAAAAAGATACTAGAATAGAAAAACTGAAAAGCCATAGAAAGGAATATTCTACTTTCTTTTTGCTAGAATGATAAGTAAACCTAACCAGCCTTTATTCACTCAACGAGTGAGTTAAAATAATTGATCTCTTTTTATTTCTGCTTTGCTCCGGATCTTGACGATCGAAGTTGACATTTTGGAGATATTTGTATGAGCGACAATAAGAAATAAAAGCGAAATTATCCCCGAGAATTAAGGAGAGAGAGTCGGAGATTGGCATAACCCTATTTAAATTAATTTTTTTAAATCATCAATTCGATAGGCAATATTCGAAACTACAACCTAACAATAAAAAATTATAGAGAGATTAAGATAGGAAAGTAAGCGACCAATTCGATTATAGCGCCATCTATCGTTTCCGATGTTCTTTTATTGTGGTATATCGGTAAATAAGTTGCTTATAAAACCAGCAAAAACATAAAGCATCCCGAGTTGTAGTTCATTGTAGTGGACGAATGTGTTTTTCCGTTGCCGTTTTTCACGTGTTTATTGTTGTTGTTACAGCTTTTTTTTATCTTGTGCTGGTATTCGGCACACGTGGTAAAGATTTGCGCGTAATGATAAATTTTACTTCTGTTATTTCTTAAGTATGAGTCACGGTTCATATTGCATAGTGAATTGCACTATGCAAAATTGCATAGTGCAATTTGATAAGTGACCATTCTAGCAAGTTGGTTTATTAACTACAACTTTTGTCATTTTAGTGCGAAAAAGGGCTTGAATTTTCTGATCGAGAAGATTCGTTAATTGATAACATTTTTTTAAAAAAAAGGTCACATAGGATGTGCAGCAAACATTTTCTCCCGAATCAAATTAAGTCATGGTATCCAAGGTAGTTATTAAAGAGAAATTCCATTCCATGTGATAATAGACCTTCGAATGATCATGTTATCGAAAATTGTAGTAAGTTTCATAAAGTGATTTATCACAAAATGTTTGTAAATTGTGATTCGCATTAAAATGATTTAATTCTAGAAAGAGCAGCGCAAGCAACAAGTGCCACCACAGTGATTGTTCATTACAAAGCCGACAGGTTTAATTAAAGGTGTAATTTGAATATATAAACAAATACATTTGCATTAACATTTCAGATAAAATTAAATCATATAAATAGCAAGCTTGCTTTGGAGGAGGCAAATGGGTGCTTAGTACCTCAAAAGAAATAAAAAGTAGATGCGTCCTTTGCAGATGAAAATGGTGTCAATGTTGATTAATTGTTTTTTCAATTAATTGTTATTATATATTGATTATATTTTTATGTAGGTTCAGAATTACCATTAATCAACACATCTGGTGTAAGCAAGACTATTACTATACTACTTTTCCTGTGTTAATGGATACGCAAGGGATAGCCACAACCAATTCTAATAACATGGTTAGTAGCGGGAAAATAAGATTAACTGCTTTTTCTTTTATTACCTGTGTTAACAAAATTGTCAACATTAACGTAGTTGTCGAAAAGCGTAAACTAAATATACCATTGAAAAGTATTCCAGATTTAGAAGAGAATGTAACGTTAATAGAAGAAAATGTAATGTTTTTATGTAGCTGAGTTTGCTGTTAAAAGATTCTTACAGTTTCACCAATGTAAGCAATGTGAAGAAGTCTTACTTACATTGCTAAAAAATTGCTTATTGGAGAACATCAAGTTTTTACATATTTGAAGCAGAATTCTAATGTAATGTAAATGTGAGTTTTAATTTTTATTAATTAATTTTTGTTTCAGAAGAAGCTTTTTCTTTCATCAAACACAATGAGTTAATTCACAATGAATGCTTTTACAAATTGCTGGGCAACAACGCTTTAGGAAAAAATATATTGGAAATTATAAAACAAAATTACCAAATTAAGTATAATCTGTGCTCGGACTACTACACTAACGCGTTTTTATTAATGTTTTTAAAAATGAGAAATCATCGGGGTGCTCGGTTTTCAAATAAACAAAAACAAAAGAAAATTGTTACTAAAAATCAAAATTTAAAAAATGTAATGCATAGATAGGTAGAGCTACACACTTAAACTTTTCTGTAATACTAAATTAAGTAGCCGAAATATTTGAAGTTGTTTTTTTTTTTTTGTCATAATATTGAGAAGTAATATCAGTATTAGTATTTACCTATAGGTTTATTTCATTTGTATATTTTATAATTATCACAAAATAAACATTTTAAAAATGTTGTTTTTCCATAATTAGAATTATTCAATACTAAGGAAACAGGGAATGTATTTTACACTAATGCTAACGTTATACTCCAATAATTATTTCTAGAGTTACTAATAAGCCATCGAACAAGGCTACAGGATAATTTGAATTTTTAAATTAGGCGCTAAAATTAAAAAAATTAAATAAAATTTACAGAGTAGAGGGCGCCCTCTTGTGTTTCTGGTGTATATACATACTAAAAATTGGGACGATATTTGCCGCAGACGTCTTATGACAGCTTCCTATGTTAACCTCTCTATAATCTTGGCTAACTATAATATAAGAAGAATGCAGAATCATATAAAAATATAAATAAGCACTAGATCTGGCTAAATCAGATATGCAGCTAGTAATCATATATATTCGGGCAAGACCTTCCATTTCTTTTACGTAATATTTGATAATATATCGAAATTTATTTCTTATTTATGTATATTGTTTTATTCGTATTGTCTACCTATTTTTTGAGCATACATTTTTCACTTTCAATATATCAAAATGGATCTGTTAAAAATTATATTAATTCAATACAAATAACAATCGCGATTTTTTTAAAAACGCCGAAAAGTAAAAAGTATGGGAAAATACAGCCCAGTGTTGCCATATATATCTTGTATACAGAGAATCAAAGCTACTATGTGTTCTAGAAATCCCGAACGCGAATTAAGTTGGCATCCCTACAAATATATGAACTTTTGGTGGTAACACTGCTGCTTGAGATGAGTACATAGACGTGTAAATAAATTGTCTGTAATTGTCAGACAAAACAGATTAATTGTGCTATCAGTTGTCATTTTCGATCTTGTACAAATTATTTGGTTTGATTTTGTCTTATCTTCTTTTCAGAGCTCATTAATTCTCTTTTTCAACTTGTATTTTAATAATCACTATTTTAACCTGTTTTCAGTATTAACCGGAAAGCCAAGATGTTTACGTCTGAGCTAGACGCATACATTCTTATGGCCCACTTTCGAAGTATAACTCGCAACCAGGATGGAACTTGGTCGTACTGTTTACAGTCTTGCTTCGATCAGTTTGTGGAAGCGTTTCCTAATGAAAATGTTAACTATAGAGTTTTTGGCCATCACAAACGTCAGATTATAAATCGTTTTGAGAGAAAAAATTGTATTTGTAAGGATAAACCAACCGGAAGACCTACAACATTAACCGAAGCTGTTGTTAATGATATTGAAGAGCGAATGGATCAAAGCCCCAAGAAATCACTGCGAAGGCTCTCTGCACAGTCAGGTGTAAGTAAAAGTAGTTGCGCAAAGGCTCTGCATAAAAATTTACATATGTATCCCTATCGAGTGTCAATTGTGCAGCAATTGTACCCTCGTGATTATGAACAACGTATACTGTACTGTCAATGGTTCAACAAGCACCTTAATAATAATGATTTGCTGGATCTAACCTTCTTCACTGATGAAGCATGGTTCTATTTATCTGGTTATGTAAATAGCCAGAATTACCGAACGTGGGCTACGGAAAACCCTCACACTTTTGTTGAAAAAGAGTTGCATCCATTAAATGTTGGAATTTGGATTGCGATATCAAGAAGAAGAATAATAGGGCCAATATTCTTTAACGATACAATTAATGCAGAACGATATCAAACTGACATATTGGCAGAATTTATTAATCAGCTGCATGATGATGAAATAACAAGGGGATATTTCCAACAAGACGGAGCCACTGCTCATACTGCACAGACCACCATAGATTATTTGCAACAGTTTTATGGAAATCGTATTATAAGCCAAGGCTTGTGGCCACCGAGGAGTCCAGATTTAACACCACCAGATTATTTTCTTTTTGGACAGCTGAAGAATCATGTCTATAAAAACCGATTGCATAATTTGAACGAACTTCAAGAAGCAATTAGGCAAGAAATTCAAAATATAACACAAGAACAGCTCGGCCATGTATTATTGTATGTGGTTTTGTACCACGCCACTGGATTTCACCAACTGTAGATAAATAAAATCCGGATTACCAACTTAATTCGCGTTCGGGATTTCTAGGACACATAGTACAAATTAGGTCGATATTATGTCTCCAATGCATAATATGTATAAACAAGGACATCCATAGACATTGTCTACTTCAGACAATATATAAATAAATAATATAAAAACAACATATAAATAAAGAGTATGTTCTTTATTTATATGTTCAGAGCGAGGACATGTCGCTAGAATGGAGATGTAAGTGGTAGTAAACATTGAAGATGGAGTATTTTCCTCTTACAATCGCTTCGAACAGAACTTTTATCGATGTATGTCCATGGGAGCTATTGACAAAAAAATATGTGTATAGATGCGAGACCTATACAATCTATTCTACGAGTAGCAAATTATCTTTAACCAATGTAGTAATTATCAATTACATTAAACGTATATCTCACGAAAGGGTAATTTAGAACCGATTTAATTGATTATGTGCTGAAGGTACGTACATCCGCATATGTATTTATACACAATCGTCAAACGAGATATTTCATTTTAACGTAACATTCGTATCTTTCGATATAAACAAATGTAACATGGAAACGGCTAAAGTAAACTGTGAAGAGCCACTACAACGAGTAACGCGGATTTTGAAAAAACAAGGTTTATTATCGGAAAACGCAATCAATACGCTACAGATCCTAAAACTCTGGTTACATTTATACATTTGGATATTCATATTAACTTTGGAAACAAATACTATTATCAAAGCTATCAAAGTACGCGATATTTCGACATTAAATCAAATGATTTGTATGCTAATATCCGCAATAACTGTTCTCGCAAAGCAAGTTACTATAATAACCAACAAGAAGTGTGTGCTTTCAGTACTGCAGGATTTAAGGTCTCGGATATTCAACGCACACAATGGAGAAGAAAACCGATATGTACAGCTTATTGCTCGGATATCCAAACTTATGTGGCATTACTACATAGCCATTGGAATTGTATTTTTCCTAACTACCTGCCTTCTACCTTTTGCGATTAGCATGAAGATGATAATACCGCCGCCTTTCGACATGAAACGCTTTAATTTCTTCTATAAAATTGTACAAAGTATAATGATATCTTATATGAGCGTCAATGCTATGGTTGTTGATATATTTTACATGACAGCATTAGGATTGTGTGTCGCACAATTGAAAATATTGCAAAATAAATTGGTTAATGTTATCGGGAGATCCCAAGAAAAGCATGTCGTTGAAACTTTAAAAGGATGTGTCATATTACATGACGCAATAAACCAGTAAGTATTATACCTGCCTGAATATTAAAAATAACAACACACATAATAACTTTAAATGTTGTATTCGACATTGCGTGTCATTATTTTGGACGCGTTATCACAAGATATGTATTAATAATTGTAATATTTGCTCCGAGCGGTTGAAATTAATTATTAAAATTTGGAAATTTCCCACTCTATCTATAATCATAACTTGTATAATGGTAAGAGACAGCAACATAAGTTTAGAGATAAAAAATCATTTGCCGTAGTGAGCTTTATGAAGCAGTAATTATTGAATTTAATCGTGACGGAACATATGTACTTTCTAGATGAAGTCAAAAATGTAAATAATGGAATTTTCTTAAAAACTTAGGCTTCTACGAGAATTTTTTCATGCAGTGCCAAGTTAGCTTCTTTTATAGTAACAGTGGAAAAATTTTTCATTTTATGTATACAGATATATAATATAGAGGTATATATAATTTTCTTTTAATTTCCATTCAAAATATATTTTTAATATACAAGAATTGTCCCACTATGCACACATGCGGTTACTGAAAATGGAACAACGAGAAGGTTACGCGAAATCTTGTTGTGTAAAATCAAAAATGACTGAATTTACAAATTTATTTGATCTTAGGAGGTCATAATATTCTAGCGTAGAAAGCTGATCATGAATCGGAGATTGTGATTTGGTGACGTTATGTGTATGAACAAAAAAATTCTTGATTAAAAAATACTATCAGCAGCACTATAAAACAGGTGACATTTATACTGTAATAATAAATTCCATTATTTCCATTTTCCACTTTAACTAGAAAGTATATGTAATAATTAGAGAGGACAACAACGAATGAAATTATACCTTTTTCGCAGCAACTACGCGATTCGTCTCATAAGAAAGGGTTCGTGTTGCCTGCTAGTTTCCCCGAGACGAATCGACAAAACACGATTGTGTCTAATCGTTGCAAAACCGGCGTGATTTCACTCGTTTTTGTCCTCTCTAGTTATTACTATTATTAAGTCTACTAATAATTGACTTCATAAAACAAGTGACCCTTCAATTCTACTATTACGGGTTAAGGCATCCCAGCAAATGGAAATACTGAAATTTTAGAGTACGATATTGCTCCTCTGTAGACGTTATTGTAGCTGTACGGCTAGGTAACATTTCATTGGATTAGAAACTCTTTTTTACAATAAATCGGCAATAAGACTTTGTTTAGCCTAGAATTTTCAAGTTTCAAGTCAAAGGAGCCGCGCACCTTTGTGTAGTTACTTTGACGCACTCAAAACTGTTGGAGATTTACACAAAAAGACTAAATCATTAAGTATGTTTTACTTATAGTTGTCCCTTTCAGAAGACGTACTAACATGCAACATCTAAGTATTAACAATTCTATCATTTTTCCAATAAAGTTTAACTCGAGTAAAAGATTTTAGATGCAATATTTTGTTGCTCTATTACGGTTTTTTTATAAAATATTTACCTTCCTGGTACCTTCTTTTACTTTTATCTCCTTATTATAGAGAAATTCCAAAAATTCAAGGAAACTGAGGGACCGGATAAATAAAAAAGAACTTCAAAGGATACAACAATTAAATATCTTCTGTTCTTTCAGATATGTCAGGAAACTTAGTGTCATCCTCTCATTTCCTCTATTTATACAATATACGTGCGGATGTATAATAGTTTGTAACACCGTGCTGCAAATGATAATCGTGGTAAGTAGACATACCTATGTATGTACTAGCAATTAGAGCTGTTATCCGGATCTATCAGGATCGCGGTATTGTAGGAATCTGTTACTGAAAATCATTATGCCCTAAATTTAATACATAGATACAACGCTGACTAATACAGCCCAGTAGTACGTATCTGCTCCCCTTCACTACATCCAAAATAATGATTAAAATTAAAAACTGAACATACATGCGAGCCTAATCATCTATTCTTACATTCTCCTTACTTCGATTAAACAAATATCGAAAAGATATTTATTTAATCTGAGTACTACATGTTATTTCAATTAAAATCATTTAAGATTTCGCAGAGGTAAATCTTATAGTAACAAAATAAAAATATAAAAAATAGTAACAAAAAATGTTGAAGTCTATAAATCTGGGGTCTTGCGCTTCATCTGATAATTCACCATTTGAAAATTTGCTTTTACTTCTACGAACAAGCGTCCTACAGACAGAAACCGTAATAAAAAATACATTTATCAATATTTTTACTGTCTCTCTTGGCATAAGTATCAAAAATTTTCGGAATTTAATTCGTATCCGCAGAAAATTGTCAAAATTAAATGGAACCTGATAATATTTCTATCAGCAGCCATAATTTTGGAGGAGACTCCTGCATTCTTGAAAAAACAACGAACAGTATTCCCATCGTTAGTCGTTCGGCTTTCTCTAACTTTTGGAATATCCACAAGGATCCCATTTTTTCAATAAAATCTTCTTGAATTCTGCGTGTTTTCGCTACCAATATCTGTTTGTCCACGCACTTGCCATTTCTTCGTGACAAGTTAGTAAGCACCGTGAAAAAGACATTTAAAGGAACGAATCCATGAGTGTAACACAGGTCTTTTGCTATTACACTTTTTGTTTTATTATTGAATATTTATAATTAATTTAACTAGTATAATTATATGTTTTAAACTCTTTTTTTTACAAATTCGAAAATCTCAGTACATTTCTAGCAAAGATCGAATATCAGTCATATTTTTACATTGACCGCATACACTACTGCAACATTCGGACAGTTGGTGCTGTACCATTGGCTGGGAAACGAAATCATATTTAAAGTATGCAATCACCAGCAATAATGTTAGACATTTATTTATCAATTTAATATATTTCTTAGAGCGATAAAATCATAGAATCGTGTTACATGTCGAAATGGTATAACTTAACAGGAAGTTCCCAAAAAATGCTGATAGTATTGATGGAACGCGCGAAGAAACCATTAAAAATAGAATTATATAGCCTTGTGAATATTTCCTTCAGTTCTCTTGGATTAGTAAGTATTTATGTGACACTTATTCCTAAGCATTTCGAACCTTGTCATTTATTTTTCAGATAATTCGATGGTCGTATTCCTTATTTGCGTTAGTCAAAGTGACCTACAATTGAAGTTGTCCCGTAGGTTCTGCAACGGGATTATCTTTCCGTTCTTATGGACATTGGCAATCTCAAAGGAACCTTGTTCTGTCGCTATATGCAATCTTAAGAAATCTGTTTATCTACCTTGAAGTGCAATCGAATTATTGTTACTAAAAATCCGCCGTCTCGAAATTGTTCTTTTGTACGAATGATAATTTTATATAACATGCATGTAATTTTTTTTAAACGCCAGACAATACACAGAAAATATGCACAATGAACTAACAAACGAACACCTGTAACTCGCAGATTATGATATGATAATGGTGATATTTTCGTGACATTCACGAGGAGCAAGGTGATCTCAGTCCAAGACCAGCGTCTGCTGTCTAGATTAATAATTTTAAAACCATACTAAATATAAACAATTAAAATGTTTCATGTACCGGCTACGGAAAAATAAACTTAAAATAAATGAGAAATAATAAAATGATAAGAGAAACCAAGATAAATATTTTTAACTTAGGGACGATAGGTCAAAAAGTATAATCTCTCCGCTAAAAATAAAAGTTAAAATTAAACTCATTGGAACTAGGTAACTTCAACATATATTCATGGATTATTCTGTCACAAACAAATTAATTTTTATATGTAATAAATTCATTTAACTATCAGATTAATGGGTAACATTTCTGAAGAGAAAGGTTCCTTTGTTTTATTTAACATTACCGATAATTTCCGGTATATTCAGTCTTTCACCTGGAACGACGAATGGCGAATATGCATGTAGCATACGGAGCTGCAAGAGGCTATTGCGAATGACGGGCCTAGTCATTGGACGTTCGCCAGAAGCTACGGTCAAGTAACTCGTCCAGATGGCGATCGATGTTGAGGAAGAAATTATTTGACATTCTGAAATCCTTTGGCAAAATTTATGGGTGTCGGTTATAGAATTATTAGGAAGGTTTTGCATGGACCTGTCAAAAATGCAGAAGTCACAAATCGCTCATTGATTTTTAAAGTAAACAATTTCCGGCTATTGTACCCCTTCCCAAGAAAACCTTCATTTTCAAGAAAAGATATGTTTAGTAGTCGAAATCTAGGGCAAAGATAGCCCTCCCGAAATATTCGTTCATAGGCACTACCAAAATTTTTAGTAATTGTTTGAGCGGTTTTGCGAACGATTTTCTAGTTGGTCCGTACTTGCTACGAGAATTCTTCGTTATTTTTTATAAGAAGTTCTATCAGAACTTCTTGAGAACATCAAATTACTTTTTGTAATAGCACAGGATATTGGGCGAGAGGTAGGTTGGAAGAGTAGGACCTGTTTCCTAATCTTCAAGATCACCAGGAACCAATGCACAAAGGTTCCATTTACGGCTTTCTCTATAAACACATGAGAAACTTAGTTTACCTAAAAAACACTCGAAGTTTTTCAACCAACTTGACAATCTCTTTTCCACAGGTAAACCAATTACATGTCAATGTCAGACGTACTTTACCTACAAGCTACCACAATATATTGTTATATCGTATTAAAATCGTTCAGAGTCAATAATTGAGTTAACAATAGCTATTTAGAGGTTTCTGCTTATTTATTTATTCTTGTTCGTTGGTAGTCATACGTACCTATTTCGGTTCGTCATATACTCTCAGGTATATTATTTTGTCATATTTCTTGTTTCTATTTATTTCACGTGATATGTTGTAATCTTTGACAATGGCAATCGCGGCACATATACGAACGTCAATTTGCCAAGATAATTTTTGTTATTTTCACTTTTTTACATATAATTTAATGACATATGAAGTTTAATCGCCATATACGTCATAACGAACCGGCCACGCAAATTTAAAGACAAGCCAAAAGAAAGTGTAAAAAGAATGCTAATTAAATTTTATTTTATTATCAAATTTTTAGTTTGTTAGATAATTTCTGAAAACTCCGTAAATACTTTTAAAGCTCAATGTATAAAATTTGCCAATTAATCGAACCGCAATGTGTATAAAGGAATGTCACCAAATTGTTTTGCTGTTGCAAGGCCATACCACGTTAGGAGACAAGCAACTTAAACGTCATGAAAAATTAGCTATATAAACCGCTCAAATTTCCGTTTTTACAGGCCCTTAGTCAGCACATCTGTTACTTCACACGAACGACTTACGCTAAACAAAGTCTCGGGAAGACATATCAGTACGTCTGTCTTTTCAGTCCAACGGGGAGTGCTTCTCAAGTCCAGGAAAGCGTATTGACGTTGGTCGTCTCAGACTGACGTGACGACTCTTTTGCAGAGACTAGACACACTCGTGTTTTATCGACTCTCGGGAACACCAGTAGGCAACACGAATCTATTCTCATGAGGCGAATAGAGGCGAGTCCATCTAATCGCTACAAAAAAGGAATAATTCCACCTGTCTTTGTCATCTCTAATTATTATTCTCAGATACAACGCAAATCATATGCGCATGAGTTATGATGGGAATCTAATGTGAATCGCGTGTTCATTATTTTATCTTCTTCGTCTGTTTGCAGTTTACCTTTCACATTAACAGAGCTCATTCCTCCTTTCCTATCAGGTATTTATTAATATTAATAATACACACATACAAATAATGAATCTCCTGCAGAGAAATAATTTCATACAAATTTTGTTTAGCTAGAATTAAGAAAAATTCTGATATGTTTTGCATGCTTGTTTACTTCTCAATGTTCAAGAATTGAGGCTCTCATCACGTGCTAATAAATCGGCCCATTGTTATTCACTACCTATATTACCGTATTTTGTATTCGATAACAAAGACTATGGGTTAGTATGCCAAACGACCGACCCATTCCGTATCGCACAAACTATTTGATTAATTCAGATGGCTAGCTTTATTTGCATGAATTAAGATGACTGGAAGATGACGAGCAATCCACTGTATTTTCATTATCAACTTGCACATGAGCAAATTTAAACTGTGAAGAAGTACAAAATGTTCTGGATTTAATTCAAGAAATTGCGACCACCCCATGAAAAATTTACACTCTATTGGGCATTCCACAAAAAAGTGTAATCAACATACGACTACTACTTACTTATACAATAAAAACGTAGGCTTCCACGGCCGGAGTCTGTTGAAACTAAACGTTTTTCGGGTTCGAACCGTGTCATGTCGTTAAAAATAAAAAAAAGTTCGCAGTTGGTTTTCGCCTCTGGCATGGTCCACATGCTGAGTTACCGTGGTCAACTGCTTCCCGCTCTGTTAGTTTCACCTCTGGTGTGGTTTACACGTTGAGTTACCGTGCTAACTGGTCTTTCTCCCGAAGAAGCCCCATACGATTGTGGGCGAAACGTTGAGTTTATTTATTTATTTATTTATTTAACGACATGACACGGTTCGAGCCCGAAAACGACTACTTATACAACTTTGATCGTGGAACCAATGCTATATAAATAATAATCGTCGTGTTATATCGCGTATAATTCTTACGGATGAAGTTACATTTAATTATGACGGCATCAATAATACTCGGAACTCTCATGTATGTAGTTATGTCCTCATAAACAATAGAAGAACCATAGATTTAAGCGCAAATACACCAAGAGTTATTGCGACTATATTGCAAACCGAACATGTAAAAACGTTAGCCCTTTTAGATAGAGATAAACGTCCAGGACCACATCGAAGGAAGTCTTTTAGGGAACCAGAGGTCATTCGAAGAGTTACCTATAAGCTGAACGCTTCTGTAAACCTTTGTAATCACTAACATTTGCTGATAAAGTGTGTTAATAAAATAAAAATAGTTTTTAAAAATCACTTTTTGATTCTTTGAAAGTTGATTATATGTCAGACGAAAATCGTCATGTGACTATCGCAAATAATTTTCAGAACAAATTTTCGCTAAACGTGTGATGTGGTATGGTCCATAGTTATTTAATCGGCTCATTCACTTTGAAAAATCCGTTCACAAGAGAGGATTGCTTAATTTTGTTACAAATGCATTACAAGGGTTACTAGAAGATATTTCTCTAAGGAAGAACGCAAGTGGATAATTAGCATGATGGAACTTATTCTACAAAATGCGCTTGTAGGTTTCCAGAACATTCAATTGATCGCAGTGGTCCTATTAGTTGACTTGTAAGATCTCAATGCCTCATGTTAGACTATTGATTACGGGGCTTGTTCAAAACTGAAGTTTACAAGCTAGCGGACAATGTATTAATACGACATATTGGGAATGGCGCAGCTGGTATTAAAGAAAAATATGAAACAATCTGGAAAGTGTAAAATATTTGGAGGTCAATGGTAGTATTCTTGACATTTTCTAAAAGAACGCTATGATTAAAAAATAATAATGTATAAAACTTCGTTTGTTTATGATTACGCTACAATATGAAAACAAATTCAAATCGGATAAAGAACATATAGGTTTTCTCAAATTGCTTTCACGTATACCATACACTCCTAAAGTTTCCATTTCTTATGTGTATTCACAATCATAGTATCACATATTTAAACGGATACGCCGACGCGTTCAATTATTTAAATGTTATCTCAGACAACTGAAGCCAATTTACGTATTTATTCATACATATGTATATTATATAGCATTTATACCTTCAATATGTATTACTTTTAAACCAGTATATTGTAACCAAAAAACTATAATGGTAAAATAGCTTAGCTTCCTTAAGGTATTGATGGAATAATTCACGGCAAACGTAACAAACGGAGAGAAAAAAGTATTCTAACACACGGACATGTTTCTGCCTAGCCAACGTCATCAGCATGGTTTCGAGAATAATTTTTTATCTCTACTTTATATTGCTGTTGCCTTACAGTGAATACCACTTACAAAATGATAAACTCTAAATTTCTTGGCGTCCTCTAGTGCCAAAGAATAGAAGGTAAAGATAAAGTATTCTCGAAACCAGGCTGATGACGCCGGGTAAACAGAAACATGTCCGTGTGTTAGAATATTTTTTCTCTCCTTGTGTTGCGTTTGCTGCAAATTATTCCATCAATACCACGAGGAAGTTAAGCTTTATAGGAGGAAGCATCATATTTTTTTGTTATTGTTTCTAGGCATTTTCCGATGTGTTCAATATATTGTAGTATTCAAAACAAGAAAAAAACGTCGCTTCTAGCATCGGGAAGGTTTTATTTATATATTCAGTAACACACAATTGAATTCACAATAAAATGTAATTGTTCTAACATGCTACTAGGATGAGTATAGAATTTATATGGAATTCGATTATGCTTGGATAGGTAAACGAGCAAAGCAACCAACGCCTTACGCGGGTAATTACTCTGAAGAGTACGAGCGCCTAGTCCTTTTATGCTACTTAAATATGTTGACCAAGACCTTTGTCTTATTTATACAGTGTGTCCACGGATTTGGTGCAAACTTATACAACAGTGAACGTTAATACAGTTTTTAAGCTATTTTATGTTTTAGTCTTTCTGGTTATTCTGGCTAACCAAAATCAATTATTTATTATAAATATAAAATTTTATGAAATATTTTCTAATGTACATACATTCGAATACGATAAAAGACAACAAATAATTTGTGCAACGTAACCCCCACCTACTTCCAGGCACTTTTCGACCCTATACCTAAATTTTCTGTAAACGTCCCTAAATGTTCTTATATCAATTTTACTAACTGCTCTTCGTATTTTATCTTTTAGCGCTCCCAAATTGTTATTTTCGTACACTCTTTATTTAACATGTTCCCAAAAATAAAAATCGGGAGAGCGAGCTGGCCAACGAATAGGTCCAAAACGACCGATCCATCCTTTAGGAAAGTGGTCGTCAAGCCAATTTTTAAATGTAATGTAAACGTAACGTTTATTTGTCGTTAATTAAAAAAATATATATACTCGGGTTACAAAGGGTAACATCTAAGTTAAATAATAATAATAAACAAAATAGTAAAACAAAGTCAATAAATAGCTGAGACACTGTATAACTAATACTACAAATAAAACAATTTTATAACTAAAATTTTTGTATAAATAAAAAATACGTGTAAAAAATAAGTAAACGGATAGCAGAAAATAAGAACAAAAACATAGGTGATACCTACGAAGAAACTCGGCCAAACAATAAAACAATTTGTCATGAGGATATAGCCTGAGTTTATTTTTAAACTGGTGAAGTGTTAAGCATCCTTTGAGTCCCAAACAGAGTTGTCCTATGTCGAGACACGTTCAAATTACACGAGCCATGAGTGGCCATTTCATTATACATATCTCGATTAAAAATAAATTTTTGCTCGTTTTTTTTTTTGTAAAACAATAAGATCTACAGAATGTACAATAAGGGTAGAAGGAGCATATTTAATTGCCTAAAGTATGGCATACAAGAAGTTACTTGAGAGACCCCCACCATACACCTCACAACCCTCTTCTGAAGAACAAACAAGTCATTAGCCTTCCTTGAAGAGCCTCAGAAGATTAGATCATATCGCATCCTTGATTCTACATAGGCGAAGTAAACCATTCTGACAGACTCTAAATCGACATATTTTTGCAGTTGTCGTATGCCATATAAACCTCTGGACAGTCTACGCTCCAGCTCATCGCAGTGTTCTTGCTATCTAAGATACGCATCCACAGTCATTCCCAAAAAACTCATAGACGAGCATTCCTTTAGGGATTTACCTTTAAAGGGAACATAAACACCAGATAAAGCAGGCCACGCTGGTTTAAATTGGATTATACGCGTTTTACGACCGTTCAATAACGTTAAGATAAGACCGAAAGAACTCACAAGCTACACCTCGTATTCCACCAGTTTGTATCTTATGCGGCAAAACCTGACTTAGATCAGAAAATATTCCTCTGACGCACTTCTTTTCATCGAGCGCCTTATGTATATACGTAATTCATGACGGAGTATAGAACGTCAGTGGAGGACCTCTCAGGCACAAGGCCGAATTGCGTAGGCATTGCGGTGTAAGTAATCGATTAGTCTAGTGTTCATAATTTCTTTTTAATTTATTTCTAATTAAACTAGTTAAATGAGCAAAGCATCCAAGCTGCTGAAAGTACACTGCATCTCTGTTAATGCCCCCAACGATGGTAGAACAAAATGTTATTACATATCTAAATAATTATGTTGAACTAACTTGCTTTCGAAAAAAAGGGGCCAATAATTTTATTAAATAAACTTCCACACCGCACGTTTATTTTCTTGTTACACTAGTTTTTCCAATTAACACGAAAATTTGGATTCTCCTCTACCCAATATCTGCAATCTTGGGATGACACATAACCATTAATGGAAAAAGTAGCTTCAACCGAAAACAATATTTTACGATGGAAAAATTAATCCCCTATAACATTTTATCCGATCCAAGTACTAAATTCTAATATAAATGTATCATCCCAGGGTTCCAAGGTATGAATAAATTTGGGTTTGAATGAGCGAATCTTGTTTTCCTTAAATCCCTTTTGCAGTAAGCTCTTGGTTTTGATCCAATTCCGCCGCTCTTTTACGAAATAATGTTTTTGCATCTTCTAATATGGATCCCATAGTTAATGTGTTATACTCACTGTATTGCTTCTTCGTTTTCTTATTTCTAACAACAACGCCAGTTTCATCAAATTTCTTAACAAGCGTTTTCAAAGAACTAATAGCGACATTATTGGCGGGCAATTTAACGTTAAATTTGTTGATCGCCGCTCTACATGAAATATCACCGGCTATTGTTCATAATTATAAATGGCGTGTCAATTAAATTTGAAACAGACAAGTTAGATGTCAACAGAATTTCAGGGCAATACGATTATCAACAATAATTTGATCTTGGTTAAATTTTCCAACGTTTATATGAATACAGAAGGTAATCAGTGCATTGAAATATATTTTCTAATGGTTTTACGGCAAGCAAAAGCTGTCGAAGAGAATAACTTTTTTCATGCAATGCAGAATAAAAAAGGATTTTTCCTTTGTGCATCAAATCCGTCGGCGTAGTGTATATTTTAATTGTAATCGATGGTTACAACAATACAAACCGATAGATATTTGAAACAGGCAACAAAATATATTTTTAACTATTAAAGTAATTAAATTTAAACAGGGGTAAAATCATGAAATAAAATTATTAAAATTGTACGTATTTAAGCGAACTGGGAACAATCGCCCGTGATTATATAATTTAATGCGGGACAACTTATCAATGCACTTATTTCGACGATGGTTTCTACACTAAGGTAATTATCTGGTATAGATCCGGAAGACAGACGCATAAATACGACATAAAACCTTTTATTTTACTCGGCAGTAAACATTGTCATATAACGTAACATAACGCGTTAACTCTGACTAAAATAAACTGTATCGAATTATTAACGAAGACCAACGGGATCTTGTCAAAAGGAGGCTTTCTATTTACGAATAAAATAGATAAATTACAAGTATTTGTAATTTATCTATTTTATAATACTTATTTACTTTATTTTATAATATTCATATAATACTAATCACTTGTAATACGAACTTTAGTATTAAAGTTCGTATTACAAGTGATTTTTACTTTAATTCCAATAGCCTTTTCTATCGCAAGCGTGCTTAAAGCGAAAGATGTTTCAGCACTGAACCAACTACGTACTTTGCTTATTTATTAACTCCGTAATCGTTTTCGCTAAAAAGTTTACGTTGTTAAAAAACCACAGGTGTTATATGTCAATTATAAGCGATGCACAATCTGTTACGTTCAATGCGCACAACAACATAAAAAATTAACATGTAAACTTAGTTAATCGCATCAACACAATTACACTAAGCTACTGCGTAATCTTGGCGACATTATTCCTGTCTGTTACCTGCTTTTCGCCATTCGTATTAAACATGAGGATGATGACATCTCTTCCTTTTGATATGGGAAATTATGGAGGTCTTTACAAGACAGTGCATTTCTTTATTCTACTCTATATGAGCATTAATTCAGACACTTTCGATGTGTTGTACATATCAATGTCGCGCAGTTAGCTACATTGCAAAGGATGCTTAGGAATGCATTTACTGAAGTTGAACTAGAGCAAGGTATATGCAAATCAATCACGAATTGCAAGGAGCAACGTATTTTAAGGAACTGAAATCAGTAAGTATTAGCAGCTTGTTTTTAGCATAACGTAAGATATATGTATTTACTCGAAAGCGATGATTATTTTAGGGTAGTTGTAATACTAGTAGTAGTGGAGAGTAAGAAAAACCACGAACCAGCGAAGAAATAAGATCTCGCTAGAACATACGGTATATTGTCGGCAATAAAACATGTTACCCAAAATCCACACACGCACAGTACATACGCATGTGGACGTTTCATGCAATGCAAAATTCCAAGTAACTCTTATGGTAAGTGCTACTTATTATACCCTTCATTTGTAAAAAAATAATAACCAACACTCCTCCGCAATATATCGAAACTTATTTTTATATTGCTGGTATAAAAGCGCTTATATAGAAGCCAGACCAGATAAATTTGATCATCCAGTAACATACGCGATTTCGTTCGATGATCAACGAATTCTACCCCCATATTCAATATGTAGACGACCTGCTTTTATAGGATGCGCACACCGTGCTCAATATTTTTGTTGCCAGCACTTCTTTCAAAATTTTAATTATCACGATGAAGAACAATACACGATTGCATATATATTCTGTACTGTCTTTTAATTTATTATTCAGCAATATCAAGTAACCTGTTTGTACATTATATAAGTAAAGTAAATGCTCAATATACAGTTGCTTTTTATTTTGTTTATGTTATTATTATCATTAATAAACATGTCGTGCCCGATATAAATTCGCACCAGTTTTTAACGTATAATGCAACCCCGTAACGATATCCAGCGTATCTCGTTAAAATAAGCAAATATTTGAAATTTAATTATTTTTCGGACATCCCATGCAATTATCAAGACAACTTCCTTCTGTATACAGTCTTTGACAACAAATACAACCGTTACAATCACGTCCTGTAATTGGAATAAATAAGCATAACATACGCTGTTGCGTCTTTATTGTAACACCCTGTATTTGAATACCCATACCAGTCGAAAGATCTCCGTAAATGGTGTCAGTTTGCTATTAATACTTTTTTTCTTATCTTCAACCGTTTAAGCATCATTTACGAAAAATGAAATTTGAGATTGTTTTGAAGGGCGGGTTGCATCCGCTAGATAATCATCTCTGCAGTAACGGAGGGCGCCATTGGACAAGCCTACAATCTGACGCAGTCTCATTGAAATCGGCATCTGACACTTCCCATACTTCCCTTGTAAGCAAATTATCTAGTATTATATCCGGAAGACAGGTCTATAAATACGACACAAAATCTTTTATGTTTTACTCCGCAGTAGACATTGTGACACAACGTAACATAACGCGTTAACTATGACCAAAATAAATTGTGTCGAATTATTAACGAAGACGAACTGGGTCTTGTCAAGGGAAGGCTTTTTATTTAGGAATAAAATAGATAAATTACAAATGCTGAAGTTCGTATTACAAGTGATATTTTGCGTATTTACTTTAATTCTAATAGCCTCTTCTATAGCAAGCGCGCTCAAAGCGAAAGATATTTCAGCACTGAACCAATTACTTTGCTTATTTATTTCCGCCATAACCGTTTTCGCTAAAGAGTTTACGTTGTTGAAAAACCAGAGGTGTTATATGTCAATTATAAGTGATGCACAATCCGTTACGTTTAATGCACACAGCAACATAGAAAATCAACATGTAAGCTTTGTTAATCGCATCAGCACAATTACACTAAGATACTACGTAATTTTGGCGATATTATTCCTGTCTGTTACCTGCTTTTCGCCATTCGTATTAAACATGAGGATGATGATACCTCCTCCTTTTGATGTGGGGAATTATGGATACCTTTACAAGGCAGTGCATTTCGTTGTGCTTCTCTATATGAGTATTAATTCGGTCACTTTCGATGTATTATACATATCAATGTTAGGACTCTGTGTCGCGCAATTAGCTATATTGCAGACGATGCTTAGGAACGCATTTATTGAAGTTAAAGTAGAGGATCAAAATATACGAAGAGGAACCACGAATTGCAAGCAGCAACATATTTTGAGGAACTGTGTTATTTTACATGAAATGATAAATCAGTAAGTACTAACAGCTTGTTTTTAGCATAACGCAAGATATATATACGTCTACTTGAAAACGATGATTATTTTATGGTAGTTGTAATACTAGTAGTAGTGGAGAGTAGGAAAAACGACGACCCAGCGTAAAAAACAGGTCTCACTAGAACAAATAATATTGTCGGTAATGAGACATGCTACCAAAAATCCTCTTTTCTCTTTAGTATTTCTATGTACAAAATAAGAAGCTCCTCTTGTATTGCAGTAAATCAATTTAAAAATTTCTGTAGAAATTTCAAGTATTTTGCTTGAATCATGGATGTTTAGAATGGTTTTAACATTACGAATACAAAATATTTAAAAAAATACAAATTTTAAAAATATAGCTCTCACTCGCACACTACAATTTTGCTGAAGAGGAAAGAGATACCTACGAGTTATAATTTATTTCTACATGTTCATAATGTTAGCTTCATATAAGCTTAAACGTCTGAACATTTTAAAATCAAATAAAGTTGAATCGTTTTAAAGTTAATGTTTACGTTTTTTTTTTTTGAAAAAATCACACATTGGCACCAATTAAAAAGCAAGCAACCAATAGAATTGGGCTCTTAAATGGCACAATATTTTCAATCTATACAGTATCAGATAAAACTTAAGCGTGCAAGATTCAAATTACCTATTCTTAACGTACAAAAAGCTGTTTCTGAAACTTCTACAATTGAAAGCAATTCAAGTTTAATCCGTTTAGCTATTGGTTTCCTACATAAACAACCAGCATTTAGCAGTTTTGTTCAACAAGTTCAAGTTCCCTCTAACATGAAATGAAACAATAGCTTTCATTATTTTTCAGTTTCTCTAAACGCGAAATTGTTTTCACTTTGTGACATGATGAAATATGTATTTCTGAAAAATGTCGGGTTGTTCGTACAGCCTTAAATAACATAGCTTATCATAGGTCTAGAATTTTGAAACATTATTTTCCTTTTGAAAATGTTGATAGATACAAACTTCCAATATTTATTCTTTCATGTTAGTTGGCTAAATCAGTTTGCTTTGAAAATCCCATAAAAGCATGGACATATTTAACTAGAAGAATGTCATTTTTATAAATTACAATCTCTCTTACCGATCATTTCAACACATTTCGCTCCAAAAAGCGTTGGTAAAACATATTTCACTTCCTGTGCTAAAATTTACCAAATTTCGAGTTGATTATATAAATTAATTTTCAGTAACAAGCAATCAAATCAGCAAGAGAGGATTTAGTTTATTGAAACTAATAGTATATATGGTAAAGTCTAGTAACAAAGATATTTTAAATTTCTTGTATATATGTATATATATATAGTGATACTAAAGAGCAATTGGTGGGAATTTGATGAACTTAACAAAAGTGACAACTAAAACAAAGTTTTGGAGAATAGAAACTACTTTGTTAAAATTTTAAAAATTATGCTACAGGTACGCTAGGATAATAGGCAAACGTGCTATTGCAACTGTATGCGGTGTTGAGGTCGTTGGTACATATACAATCTTATTCGGATATAGTACGAAAAAAAAAAATTAGGTGAAAGAAACGCATGAGTAATGCCTAAATACAAAATATTATGGTTCTATGTGCACGTAGTAACGAGAAAATGATTTTTCTTTATTCGAGTCCGACTCTGTCTTAGTTAACATATGGGAATCACCGGCAGTCGCTGAAGCAGCGTTCGGATATCCATTTAGTATGCACATAGCATTCACCGTCATTACACGCGATTGCAATGGCATCCTATACGAATATCGAATACACCGATATGATTTTGATTTATGGCGAAACAGGACAAAATAGTCTTGCGGCAGAAAATTTGTACGCGGAACGGTTTCCCAATCGGCGGCATCCATCATCCGAGACAATTGTGAGAACCGTGTATCGACTCCGAGAAACAGGGTCAGTAATTCCACGTTTCGAAGGTCGTGGCCGTCATATGTATATCACGTAGAGTTCAGCAAGCAGAAGAGCATATTTTAAACATCATGGGGATACATGAAAAGCTTGGTATATGATAGTCGCCCTGATATTGAAAATGTCGGAGATCTGCGAAATCGCATTTATGTTGCAGCTCAACGCATTCGCGAAGACATGGTAAATTTTACTCGTGTGCATAATAACTTTCGTCGCCGAATTTCGAACATTTTTTACATTAATAAATTATTTTGTCCTGTTTCGCCTAGATCGGTCCTTGTTAGGACCACCACAAATTTCATAAAAAGAAAAAGAATGTATAACTACAAATAACTCAAAACCCGACATTTCGGATGCATTAACTTTAAACATTAAGAACGCAAATCATATGGTTATCGGCATATTCAATGTAAACACATAAACACTTCGACATCAGCTGTACGACAGACTAATGCATTTCAATAGACTATTCACTATTCATAGCATCTACAATGCTTTATCGCTTTTTATTTGCATCTGGGTTAACTTTGATTCATCAGCGGTATTTGTATAATATAGGAGAAACAAAGATATGGACCGGCTTTACCTGCATTTTGGGCCCTAAAATTTGAACAAAATGTATATGTTACAAATAAATTTCTTTTTAAATTTTCAGTAACACATTGATAGGTAGTCTTCAGATTTCAGTAGCTTACGTGCTATTTACAGGTAACCCTGTATATACCAATTATGTAAATTACTTTTCTCTCACGAATCACACTGTAATGAGTAATAATGAGTAATGACTTTCAGTCACCCAAATCTAATTTAAATAACTATATTATAAGGAAATGTAAGAAATGTGCCTGCAGGCATCTTCGGCATCTTATTTGCTTGTAAATGAAATTAAAAAAAAATTATGATTTATTTCAAATCATAATAACATATAATTTTCTTTTGATATTCACAGATTTGTCACGAAGCTGAGTACTATTCTTTCTTTCCCGTTATTTATACAGTACACTTGTGGATGTTTTATTATATGCAATGCAATACTCCAAGTAACACTTATGGTAAGTGCAATTTATTATACTCTTCATTTATAACATCTAAAGACTAAGGCTTGTCCGCTTAGCGCATGGATAGAAAGTAATTACTTTCCTAAGTAATTATTTTCATTAACAAAGAAAAAAGTTTTCAAATAATGTGCCCAATCCTCGTCGACACCGTTGATATGTACAGGATGCACACGCGATATTGAGGGTAGTATTGAACTATGACGCTAAGTATGTAAGTGAATTAAGAAAGAGATATGAAAGTAAAAAATAGTAAGGAAAAACTAAGAATAAATATTCAGGAAATGCGGTACAACGCAGCAAAATTATACGGAATGTTCAACGTAAGCGATACAACATTTTTTATGGATTATCCTGTGTAAATCTATTCCTTACACTGAACCGTCATCAACATTTACTTGTTTATTTCCTCTATTCATATATTCGTGTTTGTTAATTTGCTAGTCACTGCACAAATACCTTGGTCCTCGCAATACATCAGAAAAAAATAAAACGTAATGATCTAAACTACGTAGTTTACGAGAATAAAAGATGTTAAGCCGGATGTAGTTCATGTATCAAGGATCAGGACCATATCGTTCTGGTTATCTTCGGTATTCTTGGTTTATTCTATTCAACTAAGATGTTTCTCCAAATTCTTCTTCATTTACAGTACTCAGTTCAGGTAAACTCCTCATTTCACGCGCGATACGTACGCACTTTTTCGGTAAATTGTCGAAAACTTGAAAAAATATTTAATTGAATAAAAATTGAATCATCGTTCTTGCATGTAAGACTCGAAAAATATCGCCCGTTGAAGAAAATGAAACATTTCGCAAAAAATACATGTTGTTAATATTGATAAAAGTTGAGATGATTTGAAAAACGGTATCGAAAAACCTAATAACATGCGTTTAAATGAATTAAACCTTCAACGCATTTGAGTATAACTTCATATAATTCCGCATTTGTCTCCAAATTTTTTTAATTGAAAACTTTTTCTCCAAATTACTTGTTCGACCTGTACAATATGCTTGAAACAAATAGCTAAATATCAACAACAACAAAGGAAAAATATATGAAAAATGTTAAACATTCCGATGAAATAAAAAGACGAGAGCCGTCCAATAAGACCTTATGTCCAAAAATGACGAATTCTCAGTTATTGTTGTCTTTGTTCCAAGTAATCGGTGTAGATGATTTCGCGTGGGTCTCAGGAAACTAAGCCTTCGCTTTCTTCGAAGGCCATCCGCCTTCAAAAATCACAGGTTCGACAGTTCCTTTATCTCCGGTTTGTAGTAGTGTATCCATGTTTCGTACCTAGTTACGTATCAGAGGAGAAACTCGTCAGAGTTGCGACGGAAAAGCGTCAAAATAGCGTCAGAATCTAACACACGATCTTTCACGCCCAATCTTTTGTACAACTATACTTTGATTCATCAGTAATTCAGAACCATATCGTGGATAATCTGAATCATTTCGGAGGTAGTCAATTCCACTGAACGTCCAGAGCAATATTCATCTTTTGTGAACGTATGACACGTTTAAACTCGTTCGCCCATTCGTAAACAGATGCTAGTGCAGAAGCAGATGTGTCATAAACTTCGTGCAACTCAACTTATTCGGTGTTAACCGTTTTAAAGATAAGTATTTAATTGCCGCTCGAAGCTCACGTTCTTCCATTTGTCTATATAAACAAAAATTCTTTGCTTAAATTGACAATAAAATTGAAACCACGTGACGAATATAACTGAAATTTTGACAGCTGTCTAGCGACTAATAATCCGAACTGAAAACAAACCATCCTTAATGCTACGGGCGCCATCTCTTAGACTTTCTAAGGACTTCTTGAATCACTCTCGTAGTACGTGTAATTAGTAACAAAGAAAAAAAATAGTTACACTTCCTTAATATAACAAAAATTCTAATTTATTTATCTTTCAGGAAGAAACAAACACCACGGATCTTCTTACCTTAGCTACATATTCCTCCGCGACATTCGCTCAACTGGTAATATATCACTGGCTTGGCAATGAGATTACTTTCAAAGTAAATGAACGGCAATAATTGGTATCATTACAACTTGTAAATTGTATATGTTTTATTCGTTTTAGAGTAATAAGCTCATAGAATCTTGTTATTTGTCTAAATGGTACAAACTAAATCTGGAATCGCAAAAGCTTCTCATTGTGTTGATGGAGAGAGCAAAGAGACCTTTGATTGTGGAATTGTACGCTTTGGTGTACATTTCCCTAGATTCCCTTGGTGCCGTAAGTAATTATACGTGGAGTACAAAAATTCCAACTGTCTCATGTAAATACAAATTTAGATAATCCGATGGTCTTATTCATTGTTTGCTCTAATAAAGGCGACATATAAAAATTGAAAAAGATGTCAACGATGGGTGGAAATTTGTAGTGCTGAAACAATGTCTTTGAGAATATGATGATATGTAAGAATATAGACGAGTATGTTAATTTTAATTAATTACACTTGTAAACAAAAATATCAAATAAAAAGTAGTTATATGTTAACCGATAAGTGTTATACTTTAATTTCCTTGTAATTGCTCTTTCGTGACAGTTACAAAAACGGAGGAATCAAATTGGTATGCATGACAAAATGGACATCAATAATGCAACAAGAAGTCGGGATGCTTAAATAATGCAGTGAGACATTGGGGAGCAGTGCTTGCACTTACACCTCAATTTACTATTTCTTATTATTTTTATTTCAATAATCATTAATCATCGAAATTTAATTTCCTGTTTGCAGAATAAGAATTATTTTTAGTAATGCTTGGAATCATTTTAATAATTCCTATTAACTGTTTATTAAAAAAAGCTCAATTAATATCGCTTTATGAGGAATAATCACAAGTTACAAGTTACTTTCAATAATTTACATCTTGAGAATATTTTTTTGGAAAAACATGCACAATATAAATAATATCGAATTGGCTAAACGAAATTCACTATTTTTGTATTAGCCCCGTTGGGCTAACGCAAAAATGCCAAGACGTTGGACTGTCATTATTGTAAATACAAGTTTAACTAAGAATCGTATTTATTCAAAACTGTGGAATTCTTATAATACCACAAGGTAAAGAATCCGCAAGTAATGCATTTCGCGTAAACTCCTTGCTCCAGAACTTGGTCTGTAGACCTTTTTTTTAACTCTCCTATCACTCTGAGGCAGACTAAACCACATTGTCTGAATTAATTTTTGATGGTTATCGTATTCTGGGGGTTCTTAGAAACACAAAGAATTTGCCGACTATCTAAAACATACATTCTAGTCTATCTCTGGTTACATTAGATAAAGGCGAAGGACGATCTTGTGATCTCCTACTAGCACTACTATGTGTGGTAATAGAGAACTGGCTGACTCTCAACTCTCTCGAACTTTATGATCTGTCTGAAACCACGAATTTCTGACAAACCAAGGTACTCCGACGATGAGTCTGAGATAAAACCTCTGATCTACAAAAGTGACTTTGCGCTGAGGTGGGCCAAGAGCAGAACTGGTCGGAGACAGGCTGTGTAAATTAACAATTTAATTCAAGGCGGTTCTCGCGTTGAAATATTTGGATCACATGTAATCGACATGAAATTTCCGCGTCAAACGTTGGTCCATTAGAATACCCAAGTACTTAACGATTTAGAACCAAGAGATCCTTACACCATCAACTTTATGTAAAGGAGGCCTTATCCTCCTGGTAAAACGTATTATAGCGCTCAGTCGTCCTAGAGGATACGTAGATATGTCATATCATCGGCGCAGAAGGAGAGATGCACCTACGGTATGTCGCTACTGTACAGGATGAATAGTTCTTGCGCTAACAGGGAACCATATGGCACTCCCAGTCGGATAGGTCTTCTGTATGATATTGTATAACCATTCCATGCAGAGACAGTTTTAACGCTTAATTATAATGTAATAAGTAACACTAATTTCTCTCTGACACCTATCCTTCTCAGCTTCTAGACCAGGCCACAGAACCAAACCGTCTCAAAATTCTAACTGTCTTTCCACGTTCAAATGAATCACGCACAAACTCGGTCAGACGAAATAATTGGAGACCCACCGGAGGCCTGGACCGAAAGCCAAACTGTTCGCCCGAGTAAGGTTTTGTATCGTACACATCATCTCTTAGGTGAATTAAGATGATTACCTCTAATAGCTAAAAAAGAGAGGTCAGTAAACTGATGGCGCGGTAATTCTCATGAAATACTAAATCTTTGCCAGGCTTTGGGACAATCATTATGGCCGCGTGCTTCCAGAAAATTGAAATAATTTGAGAACGATATTAAAGATAAACAGCAGAAAGTTTAGAGCTATCAGAGGAAGGGACTTGAACGCTCTGTTAGTGCTTTCACCATATCCTAAGGCCTATAGTTGGAAAGACCCCTAATAATGAACTGCAACTCTTGCAAAATAGCTTCTGGTAATGTCTCACCAATCGCCTAGGGCTCAGGACTGTCAGAGGCCGTTTGTGATTCAATGTCGAAATTGTCGTCCTACAGGTGATTATTACATTACTATATACATTATTAGATTATTATATACATGTACCAGGAAGACGGCATAGTCTTTAGCTTTACCAGTAATCTCCTTGTAAGGATTAGACTGATCACCGTCCACTTCCTTTTAGGGACTTATAGTTAATCTCCACAGCTTTTCCTTGTTGTTTAGAGTAATCGTTTACACTGACTCTATACTTAGTAGTGTTTGCCTTTCTAAGGGTTCTCCTTCTAAAATCAGTAAATGCTTTCAGGGGAATCCAACGTATGATAGGAGTGGTTTCAGCAGTAGAAGCTCTGTCCACAGAAGAAGTAACAATCCGGGTGATAGATTTGACCCAACTCGCTGCTGGACAAAATCTTAGTCGGAAGCGACTCGCAATGATACAATAGCTTCCTTAGAAATAGACCCCAATCCCAAAAGAATTATTAAGAGATGTAAAAGCAATTCTAGAGAACTTATTTGAAATTTTTCCATTGAAACAATCATAAAAAACTATAACTTACAGAAACCTACGAAAGATTCCATATGTGCAACCGAAAAAAAGCCCGCAAGGTAAAAACTACCTGGTCAAAACATTTGGAAGGAGCATTCGAAGACATATACTACATGTCTTGCTTGTTTAGAGAATCAAGACTTGAGGAATTTTAAAGGCAACATCTTTTTTATGCATAATGTAAATTCAAGGTTTTAGTACTTTTACGTAATCTTGCATTGTGTAGTTAAAAAAATAAAAAACAGAGTTTAGCTTTTATACACTAAAAGAAGTCAGCCAAAACTCTATAAAGAAAAAACAATTTTTAAGGACTATTGGTCCAAGAATTTTTAGGAAAAATTGAGATTCAATAAGGAATTTGTTAAAATCATTTTAACATACATGGAAACTTAAATTAAATTTGATTTTTGAAGAAGTCTTTGTTTATCATCAACACAGCAACTTCTATTGATATCAAAGTTTTTTAACAAAGAGAGTGGCTGCAGCAATGGTTCAATTGCAATAGATATTATACTAAAATGTCTAAAAATACGAAGAAAATGATGTTCAAGGTGATAAGGTAGCTTTTTTGATTGTTGAAACTTTTTTTCTTTCTGAAAACATCAGTTTCGTCTTTGCAGTGTATAAATTTTGTTTCCCTTCTGAAACATTTTATATTTCTTTTGGTTGCCCGTGTTGACGTTTTTCTAACACTAGTGGTCCTTTTCACCAACGGAGCAAAGTTATTAGTACGTAGTTTTAGAAAATGTTCTGGTGCTGACTTCTGAGTTACACTAAATGATATCGGGGACTGTTTTATGGATGGTGAATTACATGCCACATCTGCAAGCGCTTGTAAGTATCCTGATGTCGCAAGCGTAGCGTTTCCCCTAACATTATCACTAAATTATCCTCTTTAGCAATCTAGAGTGTATGTAATTAGATGATTAAAGAAAGAAACTTGCAATCTTAAGCGTTTTCCATGACTTGAAAATCAAGAAGAGCGCGATGGAATATTGTTAACATAAGGTGCGTCCCCCAAGTTATTTCTCGTAAACGCGTGCAATGAAATGTAAGTGAAGATCATAAATAAAAGTTCAACAAAATCAAAATTATGTTCGTAGAATTCCGCAATTGTAACTCAATGAAAATTAAAAACGACAATCACAGCGATTCAATATTTAGGAACGTCTATGTTTGGTATTGCCATTTTCGATTTGCGTAAATAGATACTCATATTAACTAAATCTCCTTTTAAATAAGATTCGTAATGCCTGGCGTCAGAGTTAAAGGTAAATAATCTGAAATTTAAAACAACAAAAATATAAAAAAATAATGGGAAAATAAGAAAGAACAAACTGTGAAAGGCAGTATAGCGTAAGCCTGATTCGAAATCACAATGGTACGTACTTGAATGTTAAAAATTATCGAATTCGATAACATTAGTCCAAAATTCTTTTATTGACTACATCGTGACTAATAACTCTTTGTAGAATATAGCATAATTTAATTCGGATTTATTTAACGCTCCATTAGTATAAATGCAATCAAAATAAAAATTTTAAATTAATACATGAAACGAAAGAATATAGAAATAAAGAAACCTTATTACTTATTACTATTGTTAGAAATAAGGAAAATAGGTAACCAATATGTTTAATAAAACCAAAGATTCGAAAGTTTTTTGAAAAACAAAGTAATAGTTTTTAACCTTAACCCTAAATATCTATTAGTTAATACAATGCAATTCGTGTCTAAGAAGACTAATTTACTAAGAAGACTAATCCCGATGTTAGTTGTGCATAGTTACTGTGAGTAGAAATAAAACAAGACGGAGGAAATTATAGTATAATTGGTAATTGCAGAGGTACGTAATTGTCGGCATCAAGTTGATTGCAGCACCCTGCATGTATATAAGTTCGTAATTTAACTAAATCCCTTTGTACACAAATAAAACAAACACCGATACCAGACTTCAACATATTGCTATGGGTAAATTAAGTTGCATAGAACCATTAACGAAAGTAATTCGCATTTTGGTCAAGCAAGGGTTGGTGTCTGAAAATACAGTTGGAAATCTGCCATTATCAGGATTGCTACCTCATCTAATTTTTGCGTTACTCACATCGTCTTTGATAATTAGCGGCATTATCGGGACTATTAAATCGGGCGACGTAATTGCCTTAAATCATCTAGTTTGTATCTTGATTTCAGCAGTAACAGTGTTCTCTAAAATCTTTACTCTTGTGAAGAATCGCAACTGTTTCATGTCTGTTTTGAACGATTTGAAATCTCATACCTTCAACTACAATACCAAAGAAGAAAATGGACACATTCAGTTAGTGAATACGTTAGCGCAGATCACTTTCAGATTTTACGCTACAGTTGCCGTAGTGTTCTTGATGGTTACATGTTTTCTACCTTTCATATTGGACGTGAGATTACTACTTCCGCCACCGTTCAAATTGGAAAAAATAGGATTTCTGTACAAATTATTTCAATTCGTAATAATCGCTTACTTAGCGCTAAACTCAGTAAGTTGTGATGTATTATTTTTGTCTATAATGAGACTATGTGGCGCACAATTAAGTATATTAGAAGAGAGGTTGGTCCACATCTCAAATGAAGCTCAAGGAATAACTTGTATTGATAATCTAACAGGTACCACAACACAAGTAAAACGGATATTGAAGGAATGCGTTATTTTACATGAAATGCTAAACAAGTAAGTATGTTATATAAACTTTCGCTAACATTAATTGAAATAATCATTTTTACCGATACTTGTATAATCGTTCATCGCCTTTAGAACGTGTATTACAACAACGATTTCTATACGATGATTCTCGTTTATTTATTTACTTATTTATTTAAATTTAAACTACTAGATAGGTAGCTTATTTAGAATACTAAATAAGCTACCGCGTTCCAAATACGAATTTTTGACATTTGTGGTTTTACTTACTTTCCTGAGTAATTTAGAAAAAAAAAGTTTTCCAATGGAAAACATTCAAGTTCTGTACAACATCAAATTGTTATACAAATATCGAGTTTGCTTAACCAAACTCGATGCAATTCCCCGTGAGACACCCTGTACATAGACATATGAAAAATTATACATTGGAAAATTCTGAAAACTTGTTAGGGCGGTAAAGTCGACATGTGCTATTGAACTTGAACATTTTTAATAACCTGACAACTCCGATTGCACCGGAAATAACTATGAACCTTGTTATTTGAAATGGAACATTCTATATATTATTATATTTGTGAATTCCTAATTGTTAAGTTTTGGTGTATGCGATCTTTTATAACTGTTAAAGTATTGCTCTTGGAGAATTGAAATTTTGAAGAACTGTTGACCGTATGAAGTAGTATCAGAATCCGAATAAAATTTTCGAAAGCATTATTATTAACAATTATGCTTGAACTCTTAAGTCGAAAAGATGCAAAAACTTTTGATTTTAACACTAACTACTATTCTACTTTTGTGTATGTAAGTTAGTTACAACCACCACGAAACAAGAACGATGAAGTATCACTTATTTTTCCATTATAAATAATGCTAGCTAGTTGAAATTATGCACATTTATTTGTTATTTATTGAGAACGCAATAAAGAGATACTTGTCGGTCGGTATCCGCAAAAATAGAAATAGTTACCAAACAAAACCAAACGAATAAATTTGAAAAGCTTCGAATCGGTGACGGCAAAAATTCAAAAACGTTGTTATATAGTCTCAAGGCACGAATTATTTTTAGACAACGTTTATCTGGATAAACTAGCACAAAATTTACAAGAAATTGACTTCCAAACAAGCAAATTCTCGTTACTGGAGCAATTCAAACCGTACATATTTAGAACGAAAAAATTCAACGCTTCATTAGTGTCAGATTGTTTCGTAATGGTCACGGCTAACTTAGATATCAAATTGTGTTTCAAATGTATTGAAAAGTATCGATGTTAGATGCGTAATGAATATGGCATTTTTAGTGAGAGCAAATTGATAAGGAAGAGAAGATAATAGATCAGGAAGTTTTATTTTTTTTTTCTATTTGAAAGCGCATTTGTCGGACGCGCTATATAATATTTTCGAAAATTTGATTGGAATTCTAATACTATTCTATACGGCTAACAGTTCTGCTTTCAATATGTCGTACGACGCACTTCCCGATGAGACACTCTGTATATATGTGTTCAGTTTCCTCTATAAACAACATAAGCTTTTTCTAATAGTACCACCGGTATACTATTACGTTTTTGAATGCCTCTTGCCTCTCTCTTGAATGCACGTCCACTTTGTTCAAAATGTCTCTACTCAGCTGTCATAGTTTTTGAGATCGTTTAACGCATTTAATGGTTTAAAAGCGGTGGTTCAAATGTTGTTCGATTGAGCATTTCTTTTTAGCAATTCATCGAAACAGATGCCGTGCTCGACTCATGCTATTTAATTTCTTTGAAATGATTAAGAAATTTGTTTTATAATGTGTTTTTTACAAATTAAATTCGAAGCTATGCAAGTCAGTTTTTCGTTCCAAAGCGACAATATGCTACAATATAAGCTTTAAAATAGAAGCGTTCTATTAAAAAGAAGAACTTGTATCGCTCGCTGCAAAACGGAATACCAACATACTTCAATATTTTTCTTTTAAATCTTCCTTTGTAAATTATTCAGACAAGGAATTACCTTCCACCCACGGTCTAAGTGGACACGCATGTATGATCCACGATATAACCATGGGTATAAGAAAAAATAGATATCTCTTCTCTTCTTATATATAAGAAAAACAACTCTATTAATTGATACAAATCGATTGGAGCTCCTTATTTGGAATCTAAAAGTCTAAAAACGAAGAATTTTGGCGTAATAGATAAATAGAAAAAACTTTACTTGAAAAGTAGTTAGAGAATTGTACAAATACAATACAGTATGGCACGGTTAAAGAAGCTCCACAGATCCCATGTTATTAGGTTGACACATATCTTTGGAGTCGAAAATATTTCTCGATTTCTGCGGTTCTAGATATCCACATTCCTAGTATTCTGCAATATAGTGTGTAATTACACTCCGCCAAAGAATTATCGCATAAACTAAAAAAGGGCATTTATAAACCAAGATATTTTTATACGTTCACAAAAAGTTTGCCTCGTGTATGTGAATTATAAAAACACTAACAACTATAAAAACACTAACAAAATCATGGAACGTAGCTTTTTTACTTCTTTTTTTCTAAAAGAACATATTTAGAAAAATGCATATGTGTAAGGTTTTTTCAGTTGTTTATTAAAAGTCTTCCTATACGGACAAATTTTTAAGTGCGAAGTCAGAGTTCTGTACCAACGCTTTTAAAACTAAAATGAGCAATTTAACTTCAGAACAAGTGGCTGCTATAGTTGCTTTAATCGAAGATGGACGATCTCAAGCATACGTTGCTAATTTGATGAACATCAATCAGTCGTGTTTCTAGAGCCGTAGCCAGATATAGGGAAACAGGCAATTACAGTAGAAGACCTGTACCAGGTCGTCCAAGATGTTCTACTCGCCAAGATGACCGCTATTTACTACTACAAACATTACGTCGAAGACATGTAACTGCGAGACAATTGCAGAACGACTTGGCTAGTGTCAGAAATACTCGTGTGAGTACTCAAACTATTCGGAATAGGTTACGGCAGAGTGGATTAAGAGCTAGAGTAGCTGTAACAGGCCCTCGTCTCACTAGGAACCACCGAGTGGCTCGCTTAAGGTTTGCCAGAGAACATGTAAATTGGAACATTAATGACTGGGCCAATATACTCTTCACAGATGAGTCAAGATTTGGTCTTTACACCTCAGATAGGCGTATCTCAGTGTACAGACGAGACGGTGAGCGCTATTCGCAGTGTAATATCAGACCTAGACCTAATTTCGCTGGTGGCTCTATTATGGTTTGGGGAGGCATCCGTTTAAAAGGTCGTACAGAGTTAGTACCGGTAGACAGAGGTACACTGACTGCCCACAGGTATATAACGGACATTTTAGAAGAACATGTAGTACCATATGCGTCAATTATAGGAAACGAATTCATGTTAATGCACGATAATGCACGACCGCATGTTGCGATAATCGTCCAGGAATACCTTAACGATGTTGGTATTCCAGTTTTAGATTGGCCTGCGGTAAGTCCAGACATGAACCCTATCGAGCACGTGTGGGACCTCCTTCACAGACGGATACGAACCCAAAATGTTGCCCCAGCGGACCTGCATGGACTAGAAAATGCTCTCCGTGACGGGTGGGAGAATTTGGATCAGGCTTATATACGGAGGTTAATCGAATCTCTGCCAAACCGTATGCGAGCGGTTGTAAGAGCCAGAGGCGGCAATACTCAGTATTAAAAGCTACTGTTAGGACATTTTTCTTTCCAAAATTATAATTTCTTGTTTTAATAAAAATCTCAAGTATGAGTTCTTGTTTTTATTTGGCCTGTATTTTATTTAAACAATCATAGAAATTATATCTTAGAGCGCATTAAAGTATATTTACAACTTTATGCTACAAACAAAGATTATGCGATACTTTTTTGGCGGAGTGTACAAACCTAAAAATGTCTTCGTCCTCTATGGCAAAAAATAAATTGATCTGATAAGAAGTACATTGCCGCAGACGTATATTTAACTGACGCTTTAGTGTAGATAGATGCGCAAATTTCTTCGGTAAATTATAACTTTTGCCGCTGTTCGCGAAATATAATTTTTGCCGCCGCTACGAACAATTCGCATTGGTTCGGGAAAGTCTTAAAAGTTGGGTCCACAATGTATAAAATCTATTTAAGTCCACTGTTAAAACCGGAGCACATAGATTACAATATAATAAAAATGATTACCGCTCCTTTTAAACTTTAGTAAGTTATTAAATTATGTGTTCCACTGCCCCGAATACATTGACTTTCTGGGAATGCCTTGCCTAACTTCGGCAAAGAGAATCGCTTTTCATTGGAACATATTGGAATACCACCAAAGTAAACTTCTGTTCAATTGAAGCGGTTCACTAATAATTTTTTTTACGAAAGAAAACAAAATAATGAAAGATGGCCGAAACGTAATAAAATATTTATTATTAAAATATTAAGTGCGGCAACCTTAATTTTAATACTTTGTGGAGCCTGATCGTGTTTATTTAAACACAGTTTAGCATCTTAGAGGTGTGCTTCCTATTTGCGCATTGATAAATCGTTTTCCGTTCTGATAGCACCACTCGTGCAAGCTCATCCAGTGTTACGGGAGCACGAGGACAAGATCAAGTTTATCCCTGGTACGCTCGATGTAATTGCTGACTGAAAAATTAGGGAACAATGACGTTCACGATGCCAGCTCAGTAAAGACGAGCGTTAGCGTCCACAAATACCAAATCTCTTCCAAAAACCTGTGAAAAGACATAACGATCGGCAGAATATATTCACGCATTGATCTTTTAAAACCACTAACTCCTTATGCCAGCTCAACCTCCAAATGACACCCATGAAGCCCATATTTGTTACAAGATACATTTCCCTACGCCCTTTCCACACTAGAACTTTCCTATTAGAATGACGAGTGCTTCTGGACTCGTCGTAGTAGAGGCATCTTCCTCAACGATAAGTACATTGGCTGCAATTAGAAATACTTAGAATATTTCGTTATATCAATGTATTCCCGAAGGTCAACCCACACGATTGTTTATCATATTACATTGATCTAATTTATTTCCAGCATTTACAAAAGCCAGATGTTCAACACATCCTAGTACACCAATAATTGCAATCAAAATGTATAAAAACGAATAAAATGTGCAGAATTTTTCAAGCAATCGTAAGTGATGCCTCGCAGATAAGCACGTACATTTTATAAGCTAGTCCTCTACAAACGTGGCCGAATTATTTGGTTTCATGAAGGCAGGGTTAGTTTCCACAAAATTACGTGCAGACTTATCGTAATCATTCGACTGTATTACAATGATAGAATTTGTTGATTGTGAGCCAAGGTAAAGCACGTGAAGCAAGCTCAGGCGCACCCAGAAGGAACTCCTGTTGAGAAGACTTTCCTTTGGAACGCTTGGTTATGCAACACTGGTTTCAGTCGCTAACATTTGGCGGAACGCTATCGGTCGTAGAATATCATCATAGATGGTTTACAGATGAATAATGCGGATTACCCATAGCACGAACAGACGAACCTTACTTACTTTTATTATTAATGCACCACTCCAATTGAAAAGCGGTTTATTTAAGAGAATGCACGTGTGCACCGTACGTTTTAATATTGACCTTTACATTAGAGCATTACATATTTGTACGGCCACTAACGTAAAGATATTCAAGTACTTATACAAAAGTGCTTGTTGAATTTAGTAAAGATTGCCCAATGTTTGTTTTAGATTCATCAAGAAACTTAGTATCATTCTATCGTTTCCTTTATTCATCCAATATTCCTGTGGATGCTTTATCATATGTAATACCATCCTTCAATTAACAATTACCGTGAGTATCATCAGCGATGCATAAAGCTTACATGGCACACTAAATATTATACAATAATAATTATTATATTGTGGAAATTTAAATATTTAACATTGCTTTTAGGAAGAAGCTGAAACTAGCGGTATTATAAGCCTAATAGCGTTTTCCTGCGCAACATTTTCGCAATTAGTCTTATATCATTGGCTTGGCAACGAGATTATCTTTAAGGTAAGATCTTACGTTCAAATTAAAAATGGCATATATCACCGCAAACTTTCCTTTTAGAGCGACAAGATTATAGAGTCTTGTTACTTGTCGGAATGGTACAACCTGGACAATTGGTCTCGAAAGTTCTTACTGTTGATTATGGAGAGAGCAAAGAGACCTCTAGCTATTGAGGTATATAAGCTGATCTGCATCTCATTCACTTCGTTAGTAGTGGTAAAGCTATCGATTCTTGTTGCATGTAATCTTTGTTAATAGGCTCCATCTTTCTCAGATTATTAGATGGTCGTACTCGGTTTTTGCGTTAATCAAGGCGAGATACAATTAAATATCGTACAACTACAGGTTACATAACAAATACAACATAACGAAATATGGTACATGTTAAAAGCTAAAAGTACTAAGCGTGCGTAAGTTCCGAGATGCTTCAACCAAGTGTTATCGAAACCTAATAAATATAATTTATTGAACAAGATTATGGCATATGTATTTTATATTAAAGCACTTTATTTAAGTCCATCAATTGTCTTCCTAATAATTTTTTGGAAATAAATAATGTTCTTAGCAGCAATCTTAAGAGCACGAGTTTAAACCTAATAAATTCCCATTCGTTGCTGCTACCGTACATCTACGAATACAACGTGGAGTAATAATGCAGCAATCTGCTATTAAGGGAGATATTAAAAAACTTTCTAATAAGAGCTATGGTTACTAATAAATTCGAGAATTAGAGCCGGTCTTTGATCTCTTCTGCCTGTTATTTGGGGGAATCTTACCGGATATAAATGTTTACAGTTTATGATTCGTATATATTTTAAATGCTTTGTTTTATAGAACGAATTTTGGGCTCATAATTACTCACATATTCACCTGAATTGCGAAGTATCCCCTACCTCCGGTCCATAAAAGAACCTTTTACCAGAAACGCCCATATTATATTGGCTGCAGATTCGACAACAGTTTGCAGTCTCATTTAGAAGTTTAAAAAAAAATTCAATTTATTAAAAAAATGCATTAAGAAATATCTATTAAATGTTAATATGATTAATGTTATACTATTGATGATTTCTTGTCAAAACCTGTATAATTTATATAATGATACACAGTATCTTTATATACACGGTGTATACAGGGTTACCTGTAAATAGCACTTAAGCTACCGAAATCTGAAGACTACCTATCAATGTGTTACTGAAAATTTAAAAAGAAATTTATTTGTAACATATACATTTTGTTCAAATTTTAGGGCCCAAAATGCAGGTAAAGCCGGTCCATATCTTTGTTTCTCCTATATTATACAAATACCGCTGATGAATCAAAGTTAACCCAGATGCAAATAAAAATCGATAAAGCATTGTAGATGCTATGAATAGTGAATAGTCTATTGAAATGCATTAGTCTGTCGTACAGCTGATGTCGAAGTGTTTATGTGTTTACATTGAATATGCCGATAACCATATGATTTGCGTTCTTAATGTTTAAAGTTAATGCATCCGAAATGTCGGGTTTTGAGTTATTTGTAGTTATACATTCTTTTTCTTTTTATGAAATTTGTGGTGGTCCTAACAAGGACCGATCTAGGCGAAACAGGACAAAATAATTTATTAATGTAAAAAATGTTCGAAATGTCCACCGTGAGCTCTAATACAGGCATCAATTCGGCGACGAAAGTTATTATGCACACGAGTAAAATTTACCATGTCTTCGCGAATGCGTTGAGCTGCATCATAAATGCGATTTCGCAGATCTTCGACATTTTCAATATCAGGGCGACGATCATATACCAAGCTTTTCATGTATCCGCACAGAAAAAAGTCTAATGGATTTAAATCGGGACTACGAGGTGGCCATGGAGTACGACTTCCACGTCCAATCCATTGTGGAAATCTTTGGTTCAAAAATGCTTGAATTACTCGACTACTATGCGCGGGTGCTCCGTCATGCATAAACCACAATTGTTGCCGTATCGCTAGTGGTATCCCATCCAAATACTCGGGTAATTCATCTCGGAGGAACTGTAAATAGGATTCTGTATTTAATCGTTGTGGGAGCACATGTGGTCCAAGTAGGTAATCGCCTACTAAACCCGCCCAAACATTGACAGATATCCTAACTTGCGAGGCGCCTTGGTGTATCTCGTGTGGGTTTTCGTCTGCCCAGTGGTGAATATTATGGTAATTCAAAATACCATCTCTTGTAAACGTGGATTCGTCGGTAAAGAGAATTACTGACGCAAGACGTGGTTGACGAACTTCGGTGCGTTGAAACCACTCGCAGAAGGCAAGACGGCGAGGATAATCTAATTCCGTTAATCTTTGCACGCGCTGGATGTGATACGGATGAAGTAAATTATTTTTCAAAATTCGATGTACCGTCGTTTGGGACACATTTACTTGCTGGGCTAAAGTTGTAGTACTTATGCCTGGTTCCGCCTCAACGATGTTTAAAATATGCTCTTCTGCTTGCTGAACTCTACGTGATATATGACGACCACGACCTTCGAAACGTGGAATTACTGATCCTGTTTCTCGAAGTCGATACACGGTTCTCACAATTGTCTCGGATGATGGATGCCGCCGATTGGGAAACCGTTCCGCGTACAAATTTTCTGCCGCAAGACTATTTTGTCCTGTTTCGCCATAAATCAAAATCATATCGGTGTATTCGATATTCGTATAGGATGCCATTGCAATTGCGTGTAATGACGGTGAATGCTATGTGCATACTAAATGGATATCCGAACGCTGCTTCAGCGACTGCCGGTGATTCCCATATGTTAACTAAGACAGAGTCGGACTCGAATAAAGAAAAATCATTTTCTCGTTACTACGTGCACATAGAACCATAATATTTTGTATTTAGGCATTACTCATGCGTTTCTTTCACCTAATTTTTTTTTCGTACTATATCCGAATAAGACTGTATAAAGCAAGGAATAAATTCCATTAAAATTCAAGCCATTTTTTTTTCAGAAAAATGCTCGGACAAGTGTATTATTTTCTTAACGCATATTTTTTGAGATAAAATTCAAATGTACCGGATGTTCCAAAATTGAGACACGATCCGTAAGTTGAAATTTTCAAATGAGAACCCTCACTTTCTGTTGCATTTATGGATCCTACGTAAAATTCTGAGTATTTTTCGTGTAGTATACCCTATTTCGATATTCAGCAATTTTCGAAGAAATAAAAACAATTATCTTTATTTATGATAAGATATGAGTTCACAATCCAGATTGGGTTGGTATTTTGTACGTTGCCGGAAGTTGTGTTTATTTGTTTCCTTAGTAATTTTACTTCTATTCATTTAATAAACAACATTCCAATAACATCAAAAATTTTGAATTACCTAATTTGTCAGTTTTGCTTTGACTTTATTTGGAAAAAAAGTAATCTTAGAATGCGTTTATCGGCACCACAAAAAATTCAAATTCTTATAATGATAGGGTATGGTGATAGTGTGTGAACTCAACATGAGCTGCATGTTTTACTTAATAACAAATAAGCCAGTCAGTAGTCAGTAAAATTGAGAGGAAGTTTCGAGATACTGGCTCCGTAGATGATAAGCCAAAGAATGAACGCCCTGCGATCAACCAGGGGAACAAACTAAATGTTTTACTAGCCGTAGAAGGAAATCCTCGTCGTGTTGAAAATATTTTGTTTTCAGATGAATCAACTTTTACATTAACCAGGGAAGTTAATAGACAAAACTAGACAAACTGCCGGCAAAAGAAGATCCCAGATGGATGAGAGAACAACACACCTAATATCTTGCAAAAATTAACCTTTGGAATTATCCAAAATCAAACAATTGGGCCTCAATTTTTTAAAGAGACATTGAACGATCCGCGATATTTTGGTTTCTTATAACAATATCTAATCCACAATTTAAGAAATTTATTTCCCCGGGCTAATAATCCGATGTTACATGACAAAAATTTATGCAAGATGGTTCATGCAAGATGGTGAGCCACCACATTATGCAGTTCAGGTTAGGCAATACCTCGATGAAGTATATTGAGTGGGTTATAGCTGTAGGAATACAATTTTTTTCTTTTGAGATTTCGATACAGCGTAATCTTTGCTAAGTTGTTCCACCGAATTTCCGCGAGGGACACATTTATAAAAAATGATAAAATACATTTATGTAGGAATACATTTATTTATATTTATCATGTATTTCTTTATTATGCATCACACAAGCGTTGTCAAAGTAAATAAAATTTCGAGCAGCGTGCTCGTATAATCGGGACGGTTAACTCTGATTGGTTATGAAAACTGTTATAAAAATGTTTTCATTTGTATACTTTGCTAAAACAATCTCCGAACATTGCTCAACACGACTTTAAAAGGAAATTTGGATAAGGTCACGTAAACGTCAAAACAAATAAAGTCCGGCAGCTCGCTTAATTACCATGAGCGGTAGGAGCGAAGAGGAAATTAGATTATTAAAATGCTGAATATTTTAAACATCAGCTTGTACTGTTGCACGCATGCATGTTATTTCTAGGTAAAATAAGTGATATTTTAGGAATACATGGCCATTTACTGAGTGGTAGAGGTTTTTGCTGCCTTCAGTAAGCCTGATGAACATTTTCACCTATTTTCGTTCTGAAACACTTTCCCAGTACGAGTCCTTTTAACCATCCTCTCACGTTTTAATTGCTTATTCTATGCGGCTCTATTGGAGAGCACAAAAAGGTGTTAGGACTAATAAGAAACATGTTCGCTGCTTTTTTGCCTTTTTATTTTATCCGATACCTTGGTGACAGGGGGACACGCTGCGAATTAAGATTGTTTTTGCGTCCCAATTGCATTGGATTGTACACAAACTTGTGTGCAAACCAGATTATATGTAAGCTTTAATAACCTTAGAACTGCTGCTGAATATATCTATAGTTTAAGATGGAATGTTTTGTTTGAACAATATTAGTTCCCTGTTGCATTTTTGGACGGTAGTTAAATCTACAGGCTAGGATACCTCTTTTACATTGAGGCCTACTCCTTCAATGATTACTTTATAAGCCTGATCAACATCGTATTGCTGCATAGGGACCGTGTAAGTTGCAATCTGCATCAAATAATTTATGTTGGTATCTTCAATGGGTTTAAGATGCCGCATAAGATCCCTAGGCCTTAATTCCTTCGTTCTATTCGGAGATATTGAAATGTGTGTTGATAATATAATTAATGCTATATTAAACAAATATATTACATTACGATAATCAAAGGTGTTTAATCCGTACGGGTACATATCACTCAGTATTCTACCGATAAACATGTTCGTCGTGTTTATCGATAGAAAATAAGAATGCACCCATTCAATCTTGCCTAGATAGTGAAGGTGGTACGTCGTTCCAATATCAAATTTATATTTGTACACATACGCAATTTCGATGTTTTATATGTGTCTATTGGTCATTCAAATTATTCCTATCGAATCTAAATCACGACATATTCGCAAACTACCATACTTATATAATATATAATATATAATTAATAACGCCAAGAAATAGCTTTACATTTCAAAAACTTGGAACATTCGCTTTTAGTAAATGTTAACTTCTCTCCTTTCTATAAATTAAAAACATTATTTTATGTACTAGATAACGAGTTTATTTCTTTTAGTTATCGCTGTGCTGTTGAACGCAGTCACGCTCGACATCCATTGATTTATCGGTATCCATGAATGTACATAATTTAAATTTACTAGGCCTCCGTCATGCCGTCGCCGCAGCTGCCTCAACGTGGTTACAAAGATCATCTAAATCTATTATTTCGTTGGTGTATACTATGGTCTTCATAACACCGGCTCATAAGATCAGTTAACTTATTTTGGAACAGATTATCTAAATATTGGCAAACTAAACGATTAATATGCGGCGATGCGCCATCGTGAAGAAACTACATTCGTCGATGTACATTACAATCTAGTAATTGCTTCGTCGATAAAATGGAATAACGTCGGAATTTATTTATTTTTTATTTTTATTTATTTATTATTTATTGATCGTAGCCAATTATAAAAGTTACTGTAAATTTTATCTGTAAAAGTGATACTGTAAAACTGATAATTTATTTCCTCATTGAAATCGTATGTGCCTTTTATCTTGGGAGTTTAACTTTTTGATTAGTGCTGTCAATTGAATTGTTATATATACATTCATTTTAAATTCTTTCAATCCCTCTACGACAATGTATAATGAAGAATGAGATGGATAATGCCTACGCCTTCCTATCAAGAGAAAGAGGATGGAGGAGATCCTGTGTAACTTTATCGTTCCGTTTGGGCTTCAGCATTCGCGGCCGCTAACTCAGTCGGCGACGGTCGTAGGTCGCTTTTACTTAAGCAGAAGATTCTGTCTTCTGCGGCAGGAGCCACCTGCCAGGAAGGCGCCACCCACTAAAAACAAAACGTAAGTGTCCTCTGTAGATCTCGGCCAGAGCGCTCTGTGGTGCGTCGCCAGAAAGTCGTAAAATTACCCTTACGTAAAAGGGAATTTCCCTGTTTTTTTCTTTTTAAAGACAGTGCAACCAATTATTAAATAATTAAAAAAAGTATTAAATAGAAAAAGGTAATTTAATGAATCATAAAAAATAAAGAATTACTATGACATTAGTTTAATGTTTAATGTAATCTTAGATTTAGTTACTAATTTTTTTTACATACGCACATGTTAATAAACGCAAATAATTGATCTGGTAACATCTAAACTAGATTCACAAATAAATTTAAAAGAAATGTTAGAAAATAAAGATTTATAAAATTACACACAAAAAAAGAAAAGAGAAAATTTACTGTATTATTATTTGCAAAATAAAAGAAGCGTGGTCCTGGATCGAGTCACGTCCTCACAAGGTCTTTAGGGCGTAATTAGCCTCAGTTACCACCAGCTACCACAAGAACTTTCTTATGGTTTCGGTAGTAATTTGTCCACGATAAGATCTTTATTGGTGGACTCTGTGGTAATTTGCCCGATAAGAACTCCGAGAATAGAGCTCTTCCGTAAGTTTGGGTCTTCTTCGAAGTTCGAAGTCAAGCCGTCAAAATAACGGAATGTTGTGTTAGCGAATACATTTCACTAGAGCTCGTAACTAATCACAGTTTCGTTAACTATTTGGGTGGATATATAGCCACAATGTAAAGCGACAACCTTCCCAAAGGCAAAATTTATATTCCACACCAGAGAGAGTTTCGTGATACGCCCAACTTGTCAGACGTCTGAACGGAAAAAAGGTTAATTAAGGTCAAAATGGTTAATTCTCACGTTTCAGAACAAAATAGTTTTTGTGATCAAACGTCGGAAAAACTATAGAAAGTTGCTTAAAAGCAACACGGTACGACCTCTATTGAGGACAAGGGGAAAATGGATTGCGAAAATGATTTTCTTATGTAATTTTGGAAAAGTAAAAATAAAATGGACAAAGACACCTATATAAAGTCTTCCCGAGAATTATGGAAGCAGTAAAGTAGGTTAAAAATGCTGAAAAATCCGGTCAAATAGAATCTTAATAACGATAATTCGCTTGGGGCGTGGCTTGGTTGCCTAGCTGTAAAACATATCGCATACGCATTGGAAGGAAAAGTTCGCAAGATAAACATAATTACAAGGGGATTCAAAAGCAGAAGCATTTGCGCGTAACAATAATTAGTTGCTGATTAGGATTGCAATATATCTCGGAAATTAAAGAGATGGAAACATGAAAAAACTGTGGCTAACGCTACTGAGCATCTTTGTATTTGGTCTCTACTCTTTCAGTAGAAGTAATATCGACTGCTACAAACCAGAAACCGCAACTAAGTCGCAAAATTCCTTTGAGCGACCTACTTTACATTAGCCGTTGCCAACAAAATCTATATGTTTTAAGCTTAACAGAGTAATAGTGATAGCAAGGACCATGGCGTAGTATGGTAAACAACACATAAGTACCGATAACCTCCGCACCACACAAGTTTAATTTATTATATAGTCATATAATTATACTGGCCAACAAATTTCAACTTTTGATTTTGCCATAAAATAATTTATACTAATAAAAGGTAGAAGATCAAGTTAGCTCGATTTTTTTTTATATTTCAATGAAAAGGTTTTTGGGGTTAGATCATAATCCAAGTGAGAATGTAGAATGTGCACTTTAAGGGACATATTACAGTTAGCAGCGCGAAATGCTTGTAGCATATCTGTTCGGGTCATTTTAGCGATTAGTCATGTATATAATTGTATTTAAATTAGGTAAACACATTATTTCTGTTTTATTGTTGATATCCGCTTAGGCCTAAGTTTTATTTCTGGGTTTCCGGAATTTATGACATCTTGTCATAAACCAATTAAGCAAACAGGTAAATTGTAAACCGAAATTAGCTGAATTGTTTGAGCATTTGCTACAACTGTCAATAGAAACTACATTGTCCGTTCTTTAATCTGGAATTTCCAAGGGCAGTTAAACTTCAGGTAATTTCGGTAACGAACAAACATGCCTACATTTCGTCCCTACTAATGATGGCAAGTAGTGGGGACACTTGTATATAAGAATTAGATTAGGTTTTCAAAATATAGTTCTCTGTACATACAATATTCAAAGAAGTAATCTATGTCAGATAGACCTTCACAAGGAATCTATAGTTGTTAATAAACGTATGAAGCGTTAAGTACGAAGGTGTTCTCATTTCGCGAGTGTCCACCCCTTTTCATTCTCATATTATAACTGATAGTTATATGGTTCCTTGAACCTCGGAATAAGAGACGAGCTACCGATAAACGCATCGGAACCGTCACGACATCCAGTCGCAAACAATATCCATTACTAAAGTTTTGTAGTTGTCAGCTTTTTTGTTTCCCAAGAAATTTGTGAAAGATTGTACCATGGAGAGCTAAGCTATTTTTTCCTTCGCTGTTAATTTGATTTCAAAGAATTCATCATTTACCATTCCTCGTATCTGAGGTCCTACAAAAATACCTTCTTTCAGTTTCCCTTATTTTAATTTTGGAAACTTTTCCCGAAGGTATTTAAAACCTTCCTCTTCGAGAAGCCTTCGTGCCTTTACAAAGTTTTTCATGAGCCCAAGTTTCACGTGGAGAGGTGGTAATATGATCTTTTCTTTTTCTACTAGAGACCGATGTTGTACATTGTCTTTTCCTGGTACAAACTGTTGTCGTAGTGGCCACTCTTGCTTATGGTAATGTTTTTCCCAAAGACATAAAAAGCAACAGTATTTGGCGTAACCAGATTACATACCCAAAATAATCGCAATTACTTTAAAATATGCACAAATATTCCAGGATCAGGTCTTTGTACTTTATCTTTTCTAATAAAATTTTCAGATTTTCGTAAGTTTCTTTCATAGACACAGCATGACCTATCGGAATAGAAAGATAATGGTTTCCATTATGCAACAAAATGCTTTTAGGCTGGTCTTCGATGAGTCTATTAATAATATCCAAGATTAATATATCTATTAATAATACTGGGCTCATGATGTATTTCAAAAGCTTCAGAAGGTTTATAAACATTATTGCAGTGGACCAGATTACCGGCTATACTATAAAGGCATTTTCTCTATAACCAGAGCTAAGCCAATGTTGCCGCATTTCGAATCGTCTTTACTTTATATATGATGTTCAACTTCGTCAATTACTAACTTAGGGTAAAAACCTTGTTGGTCAGTGTAATTAGTCCGGGACGGCCGTTTCGAGGACACCAATGGTGGATTTGATGATGAGGACCATTCGTAACCGTATGATATGAGCAATACATTTTTTTTAACTAAACGTGCATGTACTATTCACACTTCCCAGAAAAAATATGTTTTTTTTTCAAATGCCTATTACGACGTGCGAAAAATAACATGGAATTTACATGTTATTTTGCCTATTCAATCCCCTACGGGTCTTAAAACTAAGGCCTGCGAAAAATACAGCCAGATAGATGGGAAGATCTCTTTTATAACCCAACATATATACAAGTGCCAGCCTGGTACAACGGTTCGTTTTTCTGTTCATCAAGTTTTTATTCCTTTTTATGTAAACCGTCCCGTACGTATGTAATTCTCGCAGCAGTGTTACATTTTTAAGCTATTTTAAGTTTTCTAATTTAATACTGTACCCGGTTTCATTTATATGTTGTGCTACACTCGACGCGTCCAATCGGCTGTAGCGATAATTTCTTACATAGTCTTTGAATCTAGTTTCTATTGCTCTTTTCGTTTGTCTAATAAGGGCCTTATTACAGTCACTATATACAACTTTATAAATACCCGACCTTTCTCCCATTCTCGGTTTATCTTTAGCTGTGTTTTTAAGTGTGTTGCGCCGGGTAAATTTATGAAACCAATTGTTTCAGGCATAGACTTACCCACGTACAAACTGTCCAAGTGGCTAGTAAATGAATACAAACATGTACCCATCAAAGTAAACAGCTTCGAAGTAGAAAATTCATTAGATCTTGTAAAGCTCAACAATATTACAGAATATAAAAGACTAACGTCACTCTGCATGAGGCAAGATTGTTTTCAAGTTGAAGGCAAGTACTATGAACATTTAGAAGGTACAACAGATTATAATTAATAATAGCACAACAGTAAAATAAATAATTCCAAATGGATACATAAAGTTCCAAAAGAAATTAACTTTATTCCAAACACTGCTGACAAAAATCGGCATTAGACGACAGGAAATTCCAATAAACACACGTAACAACTGTTACCTGGATTAATTAAATTATTTTATTCTTATTTCCATATATGCTACTACCGAATATTGTTGTACTGCCTCATGCACTCATAAACCCTGCCGATACTGTTTCGCCGTTTTCAAAATATAATAGTCAAAGCGGACATGTAAGCATAGTACACTGCCAACTATGAAATTTGAGGGGCGAGAGGAGCGAGAGATAGCAATAGTTTCGGCAAAGTTCGGTGTCCAAACGCGTTGATTTGTTATTATTATATGATTTGGGGCATCTTAATTATTCGGGTTAAAGACGAATACCGTTACGTAAAAAAATGATCGTAGTCCAATTACCTACGTATACATACATATATAGCCTGCGTCCAATACTTCGTAATTCATTCCGTTGTAAGTAGCGTTCTCAGTTGAATCAAGACAGACATTATACGGCGAAGATGAAGTGCATTGCAGCACTCTCTAGAACAAGCTGGATCTTAGAAAAGCAAGGCTTATTACCTACAGAAAATATGGCGAAAGTACAAATTCTGAAGCTAACATTACATGTACTGTTCGATATATTTATTTTGGATTTGATACTTCATAACCTGGTAAACGGCATTAGAACAAAGAACATCATGTTAATGAACCGAATGTGTTACGTATTGATGCCGGTAATAACCTCAACGGCTAAGGCATTTTCACTATTAAAGAACAAGAGGTGTTTCCTATCGATTTTAGACGACCTGAAATCAGACACGTTCAATAAACACAGCGAAAATCTAAATTTGCACGTACAATTTGTTGATAAAGTACTGAAACTGATGCTAAGATACTACGCGATTACTATTGGGATCTTCGCGATTATTGTGAGCTTTCTGCCGATTATTATTAAACTAAGACTAATGATACCGGCTCCGTTTGAGGTGGGAAAATTCACTATAATCTATAAATTTATACACCTCTTCATTACAATATATTTAGGCCTGAATTCTGCATGCCTAGACTTGCTATACGTGTCTTTAATGGGATTATGTGCAGCAGAATTAAACATATTAAAACATAAATTGACGAACGTTTATCAGGATGCCATTAATATCTGTGGAAGTTCAAAGATGCTGGAATTGCATTTTGCTATGGAACGAATTATAAAAGAATGTGTTACCTTACATAAAACAATAAACCAGTAAGTTTTATATAAATAATTATATTGTGTTATAATTTTGAAGTTGTTAATTTTTTCAGATTTACAGAAAAACTGAGCGCAGTTTTTTCATTTCCTATATTTGTTCAATACATATGCGGATGTTTTATCATGTGCAGTACCACATTATCATTAACAATTATGGTAAGCTCAATTTAAGATCAGTATATTCTCCTCTACTTACGAGCGATAACTATCATTTCATAAAATCATAAATAACTGATTTCACAAAGATACAATTCACAGTCATATTAGTTGGACACTATTACACATGATAGTTTAGATACCATAAAGTTTTCTATTAAAGTGTCATTTAAATAAAATGTAGAATTAGCAATATGTCGTTGTTCCAATGTCTGAAAGAACAACGAACGAGCTAGAAAGAATTCATAGTAGAATAAACAATTCACGCAGCAAAATTTACAACTAAATTATTTTTCAAATACTAGTTCATCGGAGCTATATTTTATCGAGTTGTGACATTGTTATCGAATTTCTGTTTTAAGAATTTCCTTGCAAGGTTTACGGTAGCTTAGGTCAAATATCGACCGTATTATTCGTTTCTGCAAAAAGAAAACGCCATGTCTTGCTTGTGCCAAAATAATATTTTAGACAACCACAGTATGCATATTTGTCTATTATAAATTCATAAACAAATCTTTAGTATTCGCTAAAGATTATTAATTTTTAACCCTAACAGTGCACACAATTCTGTCAAGCAAGCTTCCAGTCGGGAAAGGTACCTAATAGTGGAAATACAGATTGTTTAGTCGTAGGAAACAAAATTCTCGATAGATAATTTTATTTTCTGTATGCTAGGTAATATAATTGTATAATTTTATAAAATTCAACTGATTCCATACTTCAAAATCTGGTAACATACAAACGATTCTTTTGACTATATTTATTTTGAAAAGAAAGCTGAAGATACCGCTTTTCGCCAATTATTTATAAACTTGAAAACCATTTAATAAAATTCAGCTGTCGACAGAGTTTATTTTAAGCGACTGTTAAAAGATCAATTTTAAAAAGGAAATATATGTACATACAGCGTTAGTAAAAAGTCCCGGAACGGTCGAATAACTTTGTTATTTGAAAATTATGATTTCTGAAATTTGGTGTGGGGGTATAGTTAATATAAATGCATTTTATGCAATACAGTTAATATTTTTTTCACTTCCGGTTTAATCGGCAATACGTCCAACTTTTTTTTTTTAATGGAACGCTCAGATATAAATAACAAAGTTATTCGACCGTTCCGGGACTTTTTACTAACGCTGTATATGCTTCATACCAGGTGGCGTAAAAGTAATGTCATAATTAGAGCTCCCCAAAGTGCGTGGCAAGTCAGAAGGCGTACCGTCGGGCGTGGCCAGGGGGATATGTAATGTAATATATAAGCAAATAATTCGCATCGCATTTCGGTAGTTTATTACCGTATGCGATCGGGTTGTGACGGTATGGCGGACGCGCGTAGTAAGAAACGCCCACAGGCCGACAAAGTGAAAAAGTTCTGTGGAGAATTTCCTGACTTAATATATAATGGAAGTAAGATTATATGTACAATTTGTAATATACCTCTGATGTGCAATGATAAATATGGCTGTAGAAGACATGTAAATAGTCAGCAACACAAAAATAAAAAACTGGGTGTATCACCGACTGAGGCAACTCAATTTATAATTGATTTATTTTATATGCTGACTGCGTGTAATTTACCGATTTTCCTTACTCAGGAAGAAACCATTCCGTGAATTTTGGAATAAATATAATCCAGACTTTGAGTTACCGTCGGAAACAAGCTTAAGGAGATGTGTGCCAAGTGTACGTACCGAAATTGAAAACAGGATCAGATCTGCAATAAAAAATAAACTACTGTGGTTATGTATTGACGAAACGACAGACCGTAAAAAACATTCTATTTTGAATGTGATTGTACGTATACTGGAACCTCGTCAACCTACAAAGGGAATTTTATTAGCTAGTAAAAGACTAAAATCGTGTACTGCCGACGCTATCGAGAGCGTAGTCGTTGATACTTTACAAACATTTGAAATTGCCACTACTCAAGTATTAATTTTCATGACCGATGGTGCCGCGACAATGCGTTGTGTAGGTCGTTCTCTTCAAGAACATTATGGGATGATGTTACGTATTACTTGTAAACTTCATGCTCTGCATATTGTGGCTGAAACTATTCGTGCAAATTTCCCTGAGGTAAATGCATTAATAACAAATACGAAACGAGTGTTTCTCAAATCTCCCAAACGTACCAGTGAATTTCATAAACAGTGTCCCGGTATTCCCGAACCACCAGAGCCGATTCTTACGCGTTGGGGGACATGGCTGAAGGCAGCGTTTTATTATTTTAAATACTTCCGGCAAATAAAATCAGTCGTCTTACAATTCAATCCCAACGAATCTGCGGCTATTAAGGAAAGCCAGGATAAATTCCAAGATATTTCCGTTGAAGCAGATTTACAAACCGTTTACAACAATTATAGAGAAGTACTTGAGGCAATAAATAAATTACAAAATAGTGCACTGTCCCTGACGGAGTCAGTACAAATATTAGATGACGTTAATACACTCCTACACTGTATAAATAACAAAAAAAATGATATCGTTACAAGAAATTTTGAAAGTGTTATGAAGAAAGATACAAATTTTAGCAGGTTAAGACAAGTTTGGGAAGGTAACTCTACTGATCCGGTGACTAAATTCAAAGATTATTTTAATTACGCGTGTATTACATCATTAGACGTCGAGCGTTCATTTTCAAGATATAAAAACATTTTTTCAGAACGACGAACATCCTTGAAAGAAACGACTGTGGAAACATTCCTAATGCTTCAGATGTTTGAGAAATCGGATTGCGCTTACGAGTAACAGTTTTAATGTGCCTACCTCCTCGTGTGCTGACTAATACTATTTTCCTTGTGCATTAACACCCACTATATTGGATACGGCTAATTACAAAAGTAAGAGTTTTAAAATTCTTTATTTCTTTTGTTTTTACTGTACTTTACTTATGTTCCTTATCGACGCCTATGGTGCGCCACGCAGTTGGGGAGCTCTAGTCATAATTTAAAGTGGCCGCCATTTTTGCAGTTGGCACCGAATGTCAGTGTGCTTTGACATTTATGATGTAGATATATAGATAATTAGTTGTCAACAAGCCATGAAGCGATACACACCTCAAGAACGTGGAATTATTGTTACTTCTTATTTGGCCAAATTTTATTTGCCAAATGTTTTAACGCAGCGTGAATTTCGCTGGCGTTTTCCTGATCGCCGTGTTCCATGTGCTCGGATAATTAAACATTTATCCGAGCGCCTCGCGTAAACTGGGTCCACTAGATATGTCGCAAAAAGTGGCCGGCCTCGTAGTGCTCGTTCGTTGGCACTACCGTAACCGTAAATGGTGAGCGTTACAGGCAGATGCTAAACGAATATTTTTTGCCCGAAATTGCTGCATTACGTCTCGATCATTGCTGGTTTCAACAAGCCGGAGCAACCGCTACACAGCTCGGGCAACTATAAAGGTTTTGAAACACCAGTTTCCAGGTCGAATGATCTACCGTTTTGGAGATTTGAACTGGCTGTCCAGATGACCAGATCTAACAGCACCAGACTTTTTCTTTTGGGACTTCTTAAAATCTCGCGTTTACCACGATAAACCACGAAGTTTGCAAGCTTTGAAAGCTAATCTGGAGCCAGATGTTTTGCGAGCAATAATTCAAAATGCCGTCAAACGAGCGCAATTATGCATCAATTCGGGAGGTGGCTATTTGGGCGATATGATTTCTTCCAATTCCTGTCATTAATTTTACACTTTCAAATAAACTTTTAATGAAAACAGAGCTGTTTTATTTTATTTTTTTTCATTTATAACAAAATGACAGCCAATTCAAATTGACATTACTTTTGGGCCAGCTTGTACATAATAATATATATACAAAAGTCTTGACGCTCACATTTGTTTCTTTTTTAGGATTAACTTAAATAGTAATTACAAATTTTCCAAAAATAATTTTCAATAAAAAACACTGAGAACCACAAGTTATTTTGATGATGCTCCGAAGTTATTAATGAAATAAATGGCAACAACCTTCATCTAAAAATTAATTGTTTTGCTTTGCTGTATAAATACCCCGTTTTTAGCTCAAGATTGTTGCCATTTATTTCATCTACAAGACACTTTGTTCTTACTTTTGTGAGCTGAAATATTTTTTGGCATTTTTACATTTTGTTTATGGAACATTTAAAATGTAATGTGGAAAAAGTATTGTTGAATGTATAAATTTTCTACAACCGAATAACGGCAAAATATGAATTGACTAATGCAAATATGGAAAAGCTAACGTTTTCAAGATTATCACAAACGTTCGAGATGAATTTTGCATTGCTTTTATGATGTGCAAATTTTAATTATGATCTGCATCCTGTTATGTTGCCTATCTTTTTTACAATAAAGAATAATATATGGTGACTAGGCAAATAAAAACAATTGTAATATCACAAAGTGATGAGAACATTTACTAATTTCCTTTCTAAAATTATAAATATGTTGGGTAACAATTCTTAGTATTCTTCATATGTTTGTATTTAATAAATACAATAGCTATCCTCTTAGCAGTAATACAGCAAAAATAACACACAAAATATACATCCTCAATAACAATTAAATACTTCTAAGCCATAGCATCAAAGGTGTCACAAGACTCCGTCCTAATATTTATTTATTTTTAACTAAGAATCGTTTAAAGTACCACAGTTAACGCGACTATCTCCTTTTTAGGGTGAATCAGACACCGCCAATGTGATAAGCACCATATTCTTTGCGTTCGTAGCATTCTCTCAAATAGCAGCATATCATTGGCTGGGAAACGAAATTATATTCAAGGTGTCACATAGTGTGAGTATGAATCGAATTCAATGTTGAAAACAGACTTATTTTAGAGCAACAAAATCATTGAATCCTGTTACCTTTCAAACTGGTATGAGTTAAACAAGAAATCAAAGGCATCTCTCATATTACTGATGGAAAGATCTAAAAAGCCATTGGCCATTCAATTGTTTAAGCTTGTGTTTATATCGCTGGATTCATTGGGAGTGGTAAGGATTATCTGGAGTTACTAACATTCTTAATGAAATTAAGTACATTTCAGATTGTACGTTGGTCTTACTCTCTTTTCGCCGTGATAAAGGCAAGATACAAATAGTTAAGTAATAACTGGGAAGCATTACGCTTGAGTATTTCTATTGCTCGCTGTTTCTGCAACACTATTGTTACGTATTCTGTATACTGAAGCTTAACTGGAAAGATATATTTTATAAATATTATATATATCTTATATATATAATATATATAAGATATATATATACTCTATATAATATATAGAGTCAAAGCTGTACTAAGCAGAAAAGCAAATAGAAACCTCAAACGTCCTCCTGTAACGACTGTAACCTTTAGATGAAAAACACTATTCAAGTTTAAGGAAGCCACAGAAGAAAAACACATCAGAAAATACCTAAAAACAATAACTAAAAGAATCAAGCTAAAGTAGCTTCCTACTATTGATAAAATAATACACGGCAAACTCAACAAAAGGAGCGTCGCTGTTGCCTTTCAACTAATGCCACAACTCTCAACACGACAAACTAGACATTTCTTGGCGTCATATAATGCCAAGAAACGCATGTCTGTTGTTTATAAACAGCGACATTGTTACTCAAACCATACGAGCTGCTTAACACTAGACATTCAGACATTAGACATCATGGCAAGCCTGTCGAAATATTCACTTGTACCGTTTCCTAAAGCGCTATTTGCGCCGACATCTCATCGTTTGCCTTGTCGTTTTGAGAGTTGTAGCATTAACTTTGGGGCAGCAGCGAAAGAGGGCAGATATAAAAAGTACTCTCCAAACCGCGCTGGATGCACCGGATAAACAGAAACATGTTTGTGAGTAATGTATTTTTTTTCTCTAGTTTTGCTACGTTTGTCGTGAGTTATTCCGTCAGTACCATGAGGAATCTACCTTAGCATAATTTTATTGGTCACAATAGTAGAAATATACAAAATATTCAACTAAAGAACAATAATGCACTAAAATATTATCACAGATTGTAGAAATAATATGATATAATAAAATTAATAAACACCACCAAACACCAAGAAGACACCGAGGTATATTAAAGAAACAACACGACAACAAAACAAGTCCACGAAATTACGACAAACTTATTATTCGCTTTGAAAATAAGACAAATACGCTTCTGAAAAAATTCTGGCACAAGCGCTGGTCGCCTAAACCAATGCAGTAATCGTAGTTTTTACATACAAGAAACACGATGCCAAAAAAGGAAGCTAGTGGAAGAACTTAATCATTTAGGAATAGAAGAAACGAGAAAGCACCTAATAAAAACATATTTGGCCGAGAGAACACAAACTGTCGTAATGAACAACATTGAAACCCCGCAGCTCCGTGCAGATTATGGAATATCTCAAGGGAGAAACTTACCACCTCTACTATACATTATATAGACATAATGTATAGTATTCGACATAAATACTCATCGAAAAATTTGCGGGTACGTTAACGATATATGTACAATATAAACAGACAACAATAGACGCCTACAATACAGTAACGAAGACATTGAAAACTTGTGTTACAATAATCTTTATAACAGTAAATGAAGAGAAAATACAACATATGGTATTTACAAAAATTGCAAAAAAGAACAAAGCAAAGGGATGTTCCGGCATACAAAGACAAGGAAACATCAGCAATGAATATGAAAAAGTTCCTACAGCGGAAGCAATAACGGAGTATAATAAGTTATCAGAGAGGAAACTATCAATAATGACGTATGAACATCATCCATTAAAAGGTACAAACCACTCGAAATAGATTATCGAGCAACTAATAGTGCCTTCAGTACATTTAGTTCGGGCCGAGACAATCTAGTCTCACTATTGCGCGACGATGACCGAGGACCGGAAGATATGTGGACATGCAAATGTGTTTATGTGTGTCATAGGTTTTTATTATGTATGTATATATATATATAACAATAAAATCTGTAAAAACCAGTACGGGTTGTATTGTGTGTAGTACGTATTGAACTGCATACAACATAATAACGCAATATTGTTAAACGTTTAAAACAACGTTCGTTGCGAAAACATTGTTCTATATTCTCACTTATAAAGACAACTATTTCCCGTTTGCGGCAGCAGCACATTTCCCACCTTTGTTTTATTATCCTTTATTATTCAGTCACCATTTCCTCTAGTATTATCGCTACAAAAGATGACTGATTGACTAATGCCAGTCGTAATGTTATAAGAAAAATATTGCTTCAAAAAACGTCATAAATTCATTCTCGATAATTTCATACGAAAAAAACAATTCATAAATAAGGGAAAACCTCTTTGTATTGTAGTATATCCACGTTACTTGTTCGAATTAAGTAAGTAAATTATAATTGCAATTACTATTAATTTTTTAATACTGAAAATAGTGCTTATCAGAACAAGACGGACTTGTTGGCTAAATGGCAGAATAAATGGACGGACCGGGTTAGTAAACAGGATGAGCAGGGCCCGGCTGAGCTAAGTCAGACTGGGCCACTAGACAGAAACGGAAAGTAGATACTTGAAACTAAACTAACAAAACTTGTTTTCGTTTGTTTTATGTATAATCACACCTAATCCCGATTGCGTTATATAGGGTACGATAAAGCGTAAAGGACCTACTAAGCAATATATATGTTTGTAATTCTCGTATGTTTGGTAAACGAGAAATCTTTCCGTTAAAACGTACCCGCAATGTATGATGTATGATATAATTAACTAATTGTTCACGAAAACTTTTCCAAAATCTAAAGCTATCTTCATATAAGTTTACTTCCTTTTGTATATGGATTTTTAGTTTAAAACTAAAATGAACGACAAGTGGGCTCTTCTCAAAGACAATTTAAACGTACACTTCATGTACTGCAAATAAATTCACCTTCTACCTCAGCATAGTTGCATAACTAAACGCGGCACAGAATCCAGGCTTCTTCTTGTTAGCCAATAAAACTCTGTTGAAATACATTTACAATCTTACATACCTACATCGCGTATACCGCTCGAGCTTTAATGAATAGAGAGGACAAAAGCGAGTGAAATCATATCTTTTTCGCAGCGACTGGACAAACTCGTGTCTATTTATTTATTTATTGTAGTACATGGACGAGGAGGAAAAAATAAATAAATGAATATTATTATTACTATTATTATGAATAAATTGGTTCATGAAAAATACATACATTTTTCATGAACTGTTCAAGGTGCTTAATTTGATGAATATTAAGAACTCCATGAGGTGCAAGTGTCACAAGAAAACGAACTTCTTTCAGTACATGCAACGCGTATCTTTGTATTACGGCTGAACGCAACTGTACTTATTTCGCACGTTCATTTATTTCACAACTTTCGCTACAGCTATAATATCAGAACGGATACGATTTTTTCTTGATGTACAGCTTCAAAAATTCCCTACGAATCAATGGTGTTAATTTCATATAATTTTCCCGGGTCGTTCCCGAGGATGTTCCGCGTTATCCCTTATTTCGGTATAAATGTTCGAGCTGATCTCTAATTTGTCAATCCGTCATATGTAAGGTCATTTGGCACAAATGAACTTGGTCCTTTCAACTCCGAACGGTTATTTAAAATTTGACTCTTTGTAGAATTCAACAAAATTTTACTGCGACAGAAAAGAGAACGTTGTAAATTCTAGTCATTACGCTTTCGCATATTTCTATAACGTTTATCACTTTTACAAATACTTCTAATAGATACATCAATAACTGTATTTATTTACTGGAGCATCTTAAGTATTCGAGTTGTGTAGGTATTAATGACGAATACTGTTACGTAAAAGGAAACGATTGTAGCAATTACCTATCTAGACGTACATATATAACTAGCGCCCAATGCTCCGTATTTCATTTCGCTTCCAGTAGTGTACAACGGCGAAGATGAGGTGCATTGCAGCACTAGCTACAACAAGTTGGATCTTAGAAAAGGAAGGTTTATTACCTACAGAAAACATGGAGAAAGTACAAATTGCGAAGATTATATTACACGTACTGCTCGATATATTTATTTTGGATTTGTTACTTCACAACCTGGTAAACGGCATCAGAACCAAAAACATCATGTTAATGAACCGAATGTGTTACGTGTTGATGCCGGTAATAACGTCAACAATTAAGGCATTTTCACTTTTAAAGAACAAGAAGCGCTTCCTATCGATCTTAAACGACCTGAATTCGAACGCATTCAATAAACACAGTGAAAATTTAAATTCGCACGTTCAATTCGTTGATAAAATACTGAAAATGATTGTAAGATACTATGCGATCACCATTGGAATCTTCGCGGTAGTTGTGAGCTTTCTGCCGATTATTATTAATCTTAGGCTGATGATACCGGCTCCGTTTGATATGGGAAGATTCACTGTTTTCTATAAGATTGTACACTTCTTCATTACGGTTTATTTGGCGTTGACTTTTACGGGTATAGATTTATTGTACATGTCTTTAATGGGTTTATGCACAGCAGAGCTGAACATATTGGAGCATAGATTGACGAATATCTATCAGGATGCCATCGAAATCTGTGGGAGCTCAAAGCAGTTGGAATTACATTCTGTCGTGGAGCAAATTATAAAAGAATGTGTTGTCCTGCACAAAACAATAAACCAGTAAGTATTATATAAATATTTATAATTTTGAAATTACTAATTTTTTCAGGTTTACTGAAAAACTGAGCGCAGTTTTCTCATTTCCTATATTTGTTCAATACATATGTGGATGTTTGATCATATGCAGCACAATCTTACAATTAACGATCATGGTAAGTTAAATTAAAGATTAGTACATTTTCCTCTAGTAACGAACGATATTAGGGAAGTCGCTCAAGCAAGTACAAAACTCTTGTTTCAGAAAATTATAAATAACTGATTGTACAAACATACAATTCCCGATCGTGTTAGTCATCATTTTGTCATTTAATACACACTATTGCATGCAACAATTTAAATGCAAAACAGAAAGGTTGCAGAAAACTTTATTTCTGCAACCTTTCTGTTGAGATGCCTAAAAACTTAATTAAACTGGTGCATTAACAGTATGCTCTGGTTATTTATGGTTGCATATATTCATAGGGAGATTAAGCCTGGATATAAGCCAAAAGAATATTGAATTACTATTTAAATAAAATGTAAAATTAATTAAATATCGTTTTTTCTAAAGGTCTACTGGTTCTATTGCTATAAATTCTCTGAAAAGCCAAGAAGGTTACAGAAAAATTTACAGCTAAATTATTTTTAAAGTATTAGTTAATCGAAATGGTAGTTTATTAAGTCGGAATATTGTTACTGATTTTCTGTTTTAAGAATTCCTTTGCAAGATCGGCAGTTGTTCAGTCGTTTTTGCAAAAAGAAACCACGATATCTTGCACGTATTCAAATAATATTATAGAAAATCGCATTTGTTTATTATAGATCCATGGGCAACGTATCTTTAAGAGATGTACAGATATTTAGATTGTATAATTCTACAAAGCTTAATAGATTTCACACTTCAAATTCTGGAAGCTTACAAACGAAGATTTTTGAAGAAATTTTGACGTAGGTTTTTTAGTTTTCTTAAGACAAGAGTTCGAAAAGCATTGCTTTGGCTATATTTATTTTGAAAAGACTATGAAAGATACAATTTTTGGCCAATAATTTATAGAACTGAAAATCATTTAGACGATTGTTAAAAACTGAAAAAGCAGATCTACAGTGTGGGACTAAAGTATGGAATATTAAAAAAAAGCGTACTCAGCCGGTTTCTATGAAAACCCTGAAACGAGTCGATTTTATTCTTTATAAATACACATTAATACGTGCGATTCACTTTCCAACCTTCATTTGTTTTTCAATTGTGACGACATCTAAAAAAATTTTAAATGACAATATACATTTTTCGTAGTGGAATCCGATAGCGCTTCTTCTACGCTTTATGATCAAGTAAATAAATTATGTTGATATTATCGTATTTGTAACTTAGGACATTATAAACGAAAAATTCTAAACTGAAAAATAAAAATAAAACAAATTTCGCAAAGTAACAAAATTAACACTATTAAATTAAATGTTCAAAATGCCACCCATTACTTCTGGACAGTAAGATAGCGCTAGTAGTAAGTAAGGATGCGCTGCTTCAATTCTTCTAGATTTGTTTCTAGTGTTTTGTTCTAGTCTTGTTTCGTAAACTTTTGATTTTAAATGACTCCAGAGAAAATAATCTAAGGGTGTCAAGTCAGCGAATCTCGCTGGCCATTCTATCGGCCTTCGTCTGCCGAACCATCTTTCTGGCAAAACAGTGTGCAGAAAATTACGAACAGGAAGCGTATAATGTAGTGGTGCGCCATCGTGTTGATACCAAAGAATAACGTTTGAGATGTTGAGTGTGTTTTTCTGCCATCCAATGAGAATTTACCCTACTTCAATACCTGCAGTTCTGCGATTAACTGTCGCATTTATACAAAAAGTTGTTTTATCTGAAAAAACGATTTGGTGATGAAAACGTTCGTTACTATGGTGCAAATTCATCATTGTCTCGCTGAATTGTAAAGGTCGATCAGGAATAAGCTCGTCATCATTGAACTAGTTGGATCTTAAAAGGATGATATTTCTCCTTTTTCAACAACTTCAATACTGCAAACTTACTGACATCGTTATCTGCCGCTAACATAAAAGGCGATATATTTTCCATTATATGCTACAAAATTATCGCTACCTGCTACTAACTTTCAAGAAGAACAGTGAGGACATTCTTCCAATTATAAAAGAACGTCCACCTTTTTGTCTGCACTTATTTCTGGACGACCGCCTCTTGCCATATTCTTAACATCTATCGTCTCCCTAATTTTTTTTTTGGATTTTGCTAACTTTCGATTTCGAAATTTTTCGTAACTTCGAAGTGGACATTTAGCATTAAACATATCACACACCTCTTGCTGAGATCTTGTGAGGTTCCGGCAACCAATATGAATCAAAATTTCCATACGTTGTGTTATTGTTAAATTAACCGTGATCAATTACTACAATAAGCTACAATAATTATGTTAAGAGTGTTAAGGATTGACAGAATGTTTTTATGAAGCCGGTGGCTAGATTTTAAATTTTTACCAAAGTATCTTGACTATTCAATACGCTACAAAACTTGTAAAATACAAAGGAAAGGTGCATCAACAAGCAATTTGTTTTCCGTTCATGGTCTGAAGTATTTGTGATCTTGGATAATGCTAACATTTAATCTAATTTTACCTTGTAGTACTTTAATAATGATAATTTAGAATCATCTTCTGTTAAATGCGATAATTTTTTGGATGACGTCACAATTTAAAAAAAACAACTGAAAATCGGAAGGTGAATCGCACGTATTAATGTGCACTTCTAAAAAAATAAAATCGACGTGTTTCAGCGTTTTCATAAAAACCGGCTGAATACGCTTTTTGTGTATTCTATACTTTAATCCCACACTGTATGTTTTATTTGTAATAAATTTTTATACGATTTTGACGCTCACAACTATTGTTTTTTTTTGCATTAACTTTAATAGCAATTAGGAATTTTCCAAGAATAATTCTCAATAAAAAGGAATCGTATCTTTTAAAAACTGGAGACAAGTTATTTGGATGAGGCAGATGCTTCGAAGCTAATTGATAAAATAAATGTTTGTTGTTCTTACTCTCGGGAGTTAAAAAATTTTTGGCCTTTTTAAATTTTGTTTATGAAACACTTAAATTCTAATGCGGAGAAAAGGATTACTGTTCTCTTATTTTTGGTTATAACTAGAGCTCCCCAAAGTGCGTGGCAAGTCAGAAGGCGTACCGCCGGGCGTGGCCGGGGGGATATGTAATGTAATATATAAGCAAATAACTCGCATCGCATTTCGGTAGTTTATTACCGTATGCGATCGGGTTGTGACGGTATGGCGGACGCGCGTAGAAAGAAACGCCCACAGGCCGACAAAGTGAAAAAGTTCTGTGGAGAATTTCCTGACTTAATATATAATGGAAGTAAGATTATATGTAAAATTTGTAATATACCTCTGATGTGCAATGATAAATATGGCTGTAGAAGACATGTAAATAGTCAGCAACACAAAAATAAAAAACTGGGTGTATCACCGACTGAGGCAACTCAATTTATAATTGATTTATTTTATATGCTGACTGCGTGTAATTTACCGTTTTCCTTACTCAGGAAGAAACCATTCCGTGAATTTTGGAATAAATATAATCCAGACTTTGAGTTACCGTCGGAAACAAGCTTAAGGAGATGTGTGCCAAGTGTACGTATCGAAATTGAAAACAGGATCAGATCTGCAATAAAAAATAAACTACTGTGGTTATGTATCGATCGAAACGACAGACCGTAAAAAACATTCTATTTTGAATGTGATTGTACGTATACTGGAACCTCGTCAACCTACAAAGGGAATTTTATTAGCTAGTAGAAGACTAAAATCGTGTACTGCCGACGCTATCGAGAGCGTAGTCGTTGATACTTTACAAACATTTGAAATTGCCACTACTCAAGTATTAATTTTCATGACCGATGGTGCCGCGACAATACGTTGTGTAGGTCGTTCTCTTCCAGAACATTATGGGATGATGTTACATATTACTTGTAAACTTCATGCTCTGCATATTGCGGCTGAAACTATTCGTGCAAATTTCCCTGAGGTAAATGCATTAATAACAAATACGAAACGAGTGTTTCTCAAATCTCCCAAACGTACCAGTGAATTTCATAAACAGTGTCCCGGTATTCCCGAACCATCAGAGCCGATTCTTACGCGTTGGGGGACATGGCTGAAGGCAGCGTTTTATTATTTTAAATACTTCCGGCAAATAAAATCAGTCGTCTTACAATTCAATCCCAACGAATCTGCGGCTATTAAGGAAAGCCAGGATAAATTCCAAGATATTTCCGTTGAGGCAGATTTACAAACCGTTTACAACAATTATAGCGAAGTACTTGAGGCAATAAATAAATTACAAAATAGTGAACTGTCCCTGACGGAGTCAGTACAAATATTAGATGACGTTAATACACTCCTACACTGTATAAATAACAAAAAAATGATATCGTTACAAGAAATTTTGAAAGTGTTATGAAGAAAGATACAAATTTTAGCAGGTTAAAACAAGTTTGGGAAGGTAACTCTACTGATCCGGTGACTAAATTCAAAGATTATTTTCATTACGCGTGTATTACATCATTAGACGTCGAGCGTTCATTTTCAAGATATAAAAACATTTTTTCAGAACGACGAACATCCTTGAAAGAAACGACTGTGGAAACATTCCTAATGCTTCAGATGTTTGAGAAATCGGATTGCGCTTACGGTAACAGTTTTAATGTGCCTACCTCCTCGTGTGCTGACTAATACTATTTTCCTTGTGCATTAACACCCACTATATTGGATACGGCTAATTACAAAAGTAAGCGTTTTAAAATTCTTTATTTCTTTTGTTTTTATGTACTTTACTTATGTTCCTTATCGACGCCTATGGTGCGCCACGCGGTTGGGGAGCTCTAGTTGTAACTTTGAATATGTAGATTTTTTGCCGCTGAATAAGAGTAATTAATAAAATTTGTATTGACTAAGGCAAGTCTAGAAAAAGTAATATTTGGCGACTAAGCAAATAAAAATAACATGTAATAGTACAACATAGTGAAAACATTTATTAATTTCCTTTGTAAAATTATAAGTTTATCAGATAACCACTCCTAGTATGCTTGATATTTTTATATTTAATAAATACAATAGCTTCTCTCTTGACTGTAATGCATAAAAAATATTAGAGGCAATATAACCATAAAATACTTTTAAGTGTTGAAGATGACACAAGACTTCACTCTAATCTTGTTTAAACTAAGCAACCTTTATAGTGCGCATAAATAACGTGATTATTTCTCTTTTAGGGTGAATCAGGTACTGCCAACACGTTAGGCACCATATTCTTTGCCTTGATATCATTTTTTCAAATAGCAGCATATCATTGGTTGGGAAACGAAATTATATTCAAGGTGTCACATAATGTAAAAATGAAACGAATGCAAAGTTGAAAACAGACTTATTTTAGAGCAATAAAATCATTGAATCCTGTTACCTTTCAAACTGGTATGAATTAAACAAGCAATCTAAAGCATCTCTTGTGTTACTGATGGAAAGATCTAAAAGACCATTGGCCATTCAATTGTTTAAGATTGTGTTTATATCGCTGGAATCATTGGGAGTGGTAATGATTATCTGGAATTACTAATAATCTTAATGAAATTAAGGATATTTCAGATCGTACGTTGGTCTTATTCTCTTTTCGCTGTGATAAAAGCAAGATACAAATAGTTAGGTAATAATTTGGAAGAATTAAATTTGAATATTTCTATTGCTCGCTGTCTACACAATATTATTATTACGTATGCTATACCGTAAAACCTAATTGAAAAAATAATTTTTATGTATACACAATGCTGTACTAAACAGAAATACAAATAGAAAACTCAAACGTCCTTCTGCAATGTCTGCAACCTCTAGATGGAAAACATTGTTCAAGTTTAAGGAAGTCGCATAAGAAACGTATAAAATAATATCCCAACTAAGTAATGATAAAGCATCAAGATATGGTCACATAACTGCAGGGATGATAAAGCGGAGTAGAAATAAAATATCACCAATTATCACAAAATTAATAAACACCATTATAACAAGTAAAGGAACAGCCAAAGATATTAAATATTAAATTAAATATTATTCCAATATACAAAAGAGACAACAAAACAGAACCACAGGATTACAATAAACTTGTTATTCGTTTTGAACCATAAAATAATTCATAAAGGACAACAGATTTTTCAAAGAAAATTATAGAACATTATTAGCGAATAATTTATTGGATGACAGAAAAGCAAAGGTCGCCGGAAACAATTCAGTAACACGATATAAAAAAAACTATTAGAATAATTTGACAATTTAGGAATAAAAGAAAGGAGAAAGCAGCATAACAAAAATATATTTGACCGAGAAAACACAAGCTGTCGTAATGCGTAGCATTGAGAGCCGGCAGCCCCATGCATGGAGGAAACTTACTGTATCTACTTTACATAATGTATATTATTCAAAATTTACGCGTACGCTCAGGATATATGCACAATATACTCAGAAAACAAGAAATGCCTACAACAACACATTAACGAAACCGTTGAAGAGGAAAGATATTGTTACAGTAATATTTATAATAAATTAAGAGAAGATAGTATAGTATATGGTATTTACAAAAGAAGTAAAAAAATATATACATATGCATATATACATATATGCATATATACATATATGTATATATATATATATATTGCTAATGCTTACACACGATACAAGAAGACATTCCCGAATATAAGCAGAAAAAACTACGGCAACAAATATGAAAGAATTTCAATAGCCGAAACAATAGCAAGATGAGCAACAAAAGAAAACAGAAGAATCACCCCAGATACGAAACAAAAAACTATCGAGGATATTATATTTCCACATTATCCATAAAAGAAAGCAGTGGAAATAAATTAGAGTATTATCGAGCAATTATTAACGCCCTCAATACCGTTAGTTCGGCACGCCAGCAACCCAGGTCGATATAAGATATTTCAGCGCATCAACGTATATGCAAATGCTTTTATATGTATTAATATGTATATATTAATAAAATCTGTAAAAATCAGCGAAAGCTGTACTAGTGTTGCGTACAAAACAATATTCGTTTTGAAAACATTGCATTCTACATTCTTGAACCTTCTTGTGTCATCAAATAACTTGCTTGTAGTTGATCCCATACATTACAACGCTTTTAAACTATTTTTACTTTTAATCACTATTAAATATAGTCCAATATGTACCTTTCTTGTAACTTAATATTTATTAATATATAAGAAGATTGTGGTTATAGATATAGAAATACTTAGTGTGTACCTTACCTGTAAATTTTCGTATTCTTCTGATGTATAACCTTGCACAAATCTAATTTTATTATAGTGGCTGCCTTTATTGTACGATAAAAATATGCACCAAGTTTGATCTTTAATTTAACTTAAAAGTAGCGCATCTTAACTTAAACCTAGTGCAAAATCAGCGCACATTTTATTACCTTTCCCACTTCCACGCCAACACTCGGCCAAGTTCCATTGCCCTGGAAATACTAGCTCATCCCTAACCAGCACTATATCGTCAATCTTCAGACTATTTCGTTGCTGCATACAATATAAAGTAGTCCGGTTTCCATCTCTTGCAGAAGTGTTGGCGACTCTTCTGCACCAGTTTCCATCTGGATAAGCGATTGATAAGGAAACGAGCCGATGTTAATACAAAAAGATCGGAAAAATCGTCATAAATGGGTGTTATCGGTCGAGACTTCAACATACACTTCGACCTACACCCACACCTTGCCTATGAAAAAGTTCTATATCTAGGCTCTTTAGCTACACCTTGAAAATTGGTACTTGGTGACAAAAGGTATTCTGCTGTAAGATTTCAATACCTATTACATACCATTATTACTAGCGAGGATAAAACTGAGTGAATTCAAACCTGTTTTGCAGCGACTAGTCAGACGCGTGTTTTGTCGAGTCTCGGGGAAACCAGGAGGCAATACGAACCCTTTCTTGTGATGCGAATAGGCACGAATCTGTCTAGTCGCTGCAAAAAAGGTATGATTTCACTCGCTTTTGTCCTCTCTAATTACACTGGCCAACAAGCTTAAATTTTTGATTTTGCCATAAAATAATTTATACCAAGTTCAATAGAAAACATGTAAACATTTATTTTAATAAAAGGTAGAAAGTCAAGTTGGCTCGATTTTTTTTTATATTTCAATCAACAGGTTTTTTAGATTAGATCATAATTTAATGTATATTTCAAATTATTATAATTAGAAAAGAGAAGTAGTACTGCTCCGTCTCTTACAAACAATATCTACCTATATACCTATCTGATACCTGTTTTTCCATTCCCATGATGTCTTAGTGGAGGCGCTCACCGTGTCCATCGTTAACGTCACCTATATTTTCCGGACAGAAGTCCAAGTGAGAATGTAGAATGTGCACTTTAAGGGACATATTACAGCCAGCAGCGTGAAATGATTGCTTGAAACATACCCATTACTAACGTTTTATAGTTGTCAGCTTTTTTGTTTCCCAAGAGAACCAAGCTGTTTTTTCCTTCGCTCCAATAAAAAAACTTGTTTTCAGTTTCCCTTGTGTTAGTTTTGGAAACTTTTCACGAAGGTATTTAAAACCTTCACCTTCGAGATCCAGTGCCTTTACAAAGTTTTTCATGAGCCCAAGTTTCACGTGAAGAGGTTGTATTATGATCTTTTCTTTTTCTACTAGAGGCTGATGTTGTACATTGTCTTTTCCTTGATATAAACTGTCATCGTAGTGGCCACTCTTGCTTATGGTAATGTTTTTCCCAAAGACATAAATATACAGTGATATATTTTGTTTGATGTTTCAAATGACTGTAAATAATACGTAACAACAAACATAAATATACATCACAATAAAAATATTTACGTTTTAGTTAAATATTTGAAAATATGCTTGATTATAATATCTACTAATCTAGCCTGCTGGGTATTATCAAGCGTCTTGTTTGCGTTGCATAATAATTTAAAATGCTATTTCCTAAAGAGGATAGTACGCAATAACGTTTCTAAATGAAATTTTCCAAAATTACAATCGTGGAATGTTGCACCACTACAAGTTTGTTGTTCTGCAGTTACCTACAAAAAAAGTACATTGCTTAAACAGGTATATGTATATACCTATCGTTTGTATATCACATTCGTTTGAGGCGACAGACAAAACTCGACTGAACCGCATAACAAAGAACAGCGTCCAACAAAGGTTTATTGATAAAAAGTTTAAATGCTCACATCTCACTCTATTTACAAATAAATTTTATATAAGTGCTATACAACGGTGTAAATATTAAAAACACTTCTTCGCTCTTGTCACCGCTCCCAGCAGAATCATTTAATGTTTATAGTGGATTTTTCCAACTGATAGTCTAGCTCAATATTATCTTCCATGTTTGTATCAATTTGCAATATTATACCTTTTTCATTTACTCTTGAAAAATCTATCAAAAACGTCTTTTCAATGGTTGCCTCGTTTTTTATATTTCTCTACATTTTTAATGTTTATTTTTTACATGTTCTCATGTGTTGAAAAAGCAAACTATGAATTAAATTATAATAAAATATGATGTTCATTAAAGTCTAAAATTATTATATTAACCGTCATTATTTATTAAAAAAAGATAAATGAAAAGCATAACATAACTATAAGTACACTGTATGTTAATATACTATTCAAACCGTGCAAGCATTCCCTAGTCTAGCAAAGTTTTAATTCCCTCGTTTCCTGGGGCTATAATAATAACAAGTTAACAATAACGTAATTCCGAATTCCCACCATCATTTCATGTTATTAAGATTAAATTAAAAAAAAATCGGGTTAATTTAGGGGGCCACTAAGAACGTAAAACAAAATGTCTCGGGCAGAACTGAGTGGCAACGTATGCCTGTATGTTGGCTAAGGTATATTAACATAAATCACGCGCTTGGCGGTATAACACCACCCTGAAAAAGGCGTGTATGACAAAAGCATCACACACAAAGGAGTCTATCTAGTCTCTGCAAAAAAAGTGATCCCTCATAAGGTAACGTCATCTAATTATTATTGTAATAAGAATTCGTTTATGTATATTTGTGACAGTAAAATGTATTTAGCTTTGTCAAAGTTTTCATTTGGTGTACTTCAGAATAAAATTTCCTCGTCCAGAGTCTCACTAAAAGATAAAAAAGTCATTACTTTACACACTTTCAAATCACAAGTTACTTATGCTTTAATATCGTGAGGCGCGTAAATTCTGTTTATTACGCGAAAAATTGCATAATACGAAATAACAAGTTCTGCAAACCTCATCCCTGCTCCCTTTTATCTCCAATTGCTTTAGCAAATACATGCACAAGTGCACTTATTTGAAGCATCCTAAATATTTGATTAGTATTCGGTACTAAAAATAAATTGTGTTGCGCAAGAAGCGATAATTGAATGTACTCCAATTACCAATATTCATTTATAAGCAGCGACCTATGCTTCGTATACCATTTCGCTTTTAGTCGTGCACTCAATTAAACGACAACAGATAAAATATGGCGAAGATGAAATGCACTGAAGCACTAGCAACAACAAGCTGGGTTTTAAAAGCTATAGGTTTATTACCTACAGAAAAGACGACGAAAGCGCAAATTCTAAAGTTAACATCGCATATACTGTTCGATATGTTCATTTTGAATTTGGTATTTTACAATCTGGTAAACGGAATTAAAACCAAAAACATTACGTTAATGAACAGAATGTGTCACGTATTTATGCCGGTAATAACCTCAACAATTAAGGCATTTTCACTTTTGAAGAACAAGAAGCGCTTCCTATCGATCTTAGACGACCTGAATTCGAACGCATTCAATAAACACAGTGAATATCTAAATTCGCACGTTCAATTTGTTGGTAAAATACTGAAACTAATTGTAAGATACTATGCGGTCACCATGGGCATCTTCACGATAATTGTGAGCTTTCTGCCGATTATTATTAATCTTAGACTGATGATACCGGCTCCGTTTGATATGGGAAGATTCACTATTTTCTATAAGATTGTACACTTCTTCATTACGGTTTATTTAGCGTTTACTTTCGCATGCATAGACTTATTGTACATGTCGTTAATGGGTTTATGTGTAGCAGAATTGAACATATTGGAGCATAGATTGACGAACATCCATCAGGATGCCATGGAAATCTGTGAAAGCTCAAGGCAGTTAGAATTACATTCCGTTGTGGAACGAATTATAAAGGAATGTGTTATCTTACACAAAACAATAAACCAGTAAGTGGTTACAATATGCGTTCTTTCCTTTAAACAACATAAATAATTATAATTTTAAAATTACGATTTTTTCCAGATATACGGAGAAACTTAGCGCAGTTTTTTCATTTCCCGTATTTGTCCAGTATATATGTGGATGTCTTATCGTATGTAGTACCATATTACAATTGACGATCATGGTAAGTTAAATTAACGTTCAGTCCATTCTCGTCTACTTACAAGCAAAATTTTGGGAGTCTTTCTATTGAGTTATCATTATCTTTCGTTCTGTTCGTTGCTTTACTTAGTAGTAAATCAATAATGTGTTACATTTAAATTACGTTGAAAAGCGGTAGCGTTATGAGCAGGTGCAAAGCTCTGGCGTCAGAAAATTAGAAATAACTAATTTTGCAAAAATACAATTCCGACCCTATTAATTATAAGTGTTTAATTTAAAGCACCGACGGAAGAAGAGAAGAATTCTAACGAGTATCGATCGGAGTGCATAGCACCTACATATGTCACAATAAACAATAAAATAAACAATTCATATTGTTTACAAACGTTGCAAAATACGTACCTTCTTAACTGCGAGCTACCATGAGCTGAACAAGATCTGCGGAAATCTCGCAGCATCAAATATGTTTCCACATTTCTCTCGGTTAAGAATATTCTCTTAACCTACTTTCGTCGATTCTAATATCACGAAAAAGATCTACCGATGTAAAACAGGCGCAGTTAAAGTTAAATCTGTTAACTAATCTTTGAGATTAGTTAACAGATAAGGCGATATACCATCACAACGTTGTCTTAAGGTTGCCAAATTTTAAGTCTTTTTCAAAAGTCTAGTATTTGTAGTGACGATGGTGCTGTTGTTATTAGATGTTATTAGACAACCAGACAGCATAAGAGCTAAATAAAACACACTACAGACTCATGCATTGCCGATCGGCGGTCGCCACTAATATTAACTTCGCTCACTCACAATCAGTAGTTTGGTACATAAATACATAAGTAAGTCCGTAATACAGCGAATCCAGTGCTATCGTTTGGCGCAGCATAGCAGTTCTATTTATAAACCGAAAGAAAACGGAATTACTATTTAAATCAGATATTCTAAGTTCTAGGTCACCTAAAATACTTCACCGCGCAAAGTTGACGGATAAATGAGTTTTTAAACGCTAACTCATCGAAGTTATAATTAAAGCTTGATATTTTTACTGAACTCCTAGCCATGCAATTAGTTCATATTCCCACAAATTGTGACAATTATATTAAATTAGATATTCTCTTCAATTTATATTTAACAGATGTTCGATAGAACGACATTACACATTTTAGAATTTCTCTGCAATATCGATAGTTGCTTAAGCCAAATATTAATTGTATTACTTTGTTGCAGTAAAAATGCCTAGACAATAACATTATAGAAAATTACGCTATCTGCAATCGGGTAATATAAATTCAACGACGCTTCAATTGATTACATATCTTCGAGAGTATTAAAAATCCGCTTTTGGAGGAATTCAAACAAAATTGCAATCAGACATTATTAGTATCGTTATTGATCATTAAAGTACCAACCGTTTTATATTGTTGGGAAATGATTACTAAAGGCAGAATTAACGATACAATTAGTCCTAATATTACCTAGTCGAGGGCATCGGTTTAATCGAACAAATTAGTAGGTACTTCAAATTCAGCTAATACACAGCGTGTCCACGGATAGAGTTGACAATAGGTATGATGATTAAAAAATGTTTGAATCGGTGTTTAACATTTGGGAAACACGCTCTTTTTCGATTTTTTAAAATCGAGTATGCCTTTAAAGTTGCGCAGAAACTATTTTTGTTACGTGTAAAGTGCCTTTTTTCAATCATACTATGCGAACCTCTTAATGGCGAAAGTTTATTAGAATAAGAAGCTGTGGTATTGTGCAAACGTAGAGGTGCACTAAATAAACAAAAATGACCACATGATTTTTGAATAACGTTACAAAAATGTACAATAAGGACGATACGTGTCTAGAGATAAGATTTGTCTAAAGGTAACTTGTTTTGATTTTTAAGAAACTAAGCTGTTCCTCAAATTTGGTAAAAACAAAATCTCTCAAATTCAATAAAAGATCAACAAAGTCACAAACATTTATTCGGTGTCCTTTTTTTCTGAGACAAATCTGATTTCAATGTAAATCGAGTGAACGTTATCTTGCTTGTCATGTTCGGCACTATTGTTGAGTCTTTTTCATTTAAAAAAATCTACGTTAAAAGCAACAAAATAATTTTGCTCCAATAAGAGCAATAAAACACAACTATTTTTAGCATTTTAAACTAATAATAATACATAATTATAATAGAAGTTTATTAACTGTACAATTTACAATAAAACAAACGATTTTTATGACAAAAACTGTTACAAATATACGCGTAAATACCCGTATTTACGTGGGTAAAATTTCCAGCTTAACACAGAAATAGTTTTTTTGTCTCTCTTTGTAAGTCTATACCTACACTTTTCCCCGCAATGCTTCCAGTTCTTCAATTCATCTAAATAGTAGTTGACAGTTTGTTTTGCAAAATAGGCGTTTACAAAGATCCTTGTCCTCCGAGTGAGACTTCGGACGTCGAAGACAGAAGAAAGTCACTGGGAGCAAGATCTGGTGAATAACTTAGATAATCATTCGAAGCAGTCGATTCCTGAATGAATTTATGCCACTGATCACCGAAACGTTCTTCAAAAACGACCGTTTTTCCGCGATTTTTACCTTCAGCATATCAAGTAATAATGCATAATATCTTGTTATTGTTCTCCTTATTTCGAGATAGTTGATCAACATAACACCATGATCGCCCAAATAAACAGTGGCTGTTGCTGTCACAGCCGATGTAGCAGTCTTCACCTTGTTCGGATCCGATTCGGCCTTCACAGTCAGGTAGCGGTGAAAGTTTCATCTGTAGTTATTAATCGACACCAAAACTCCAACTTACTCTGGTAATTGCTTTAATAGAGTATTGGATATCTTCAGTCGTATACGTTTTGGGCCTGACTAAGCAACCTACCTAACCTCTGGTTAGTATTTTCATGCCCAAATCTTCAATGAACATATGACGGACCCATTATTGCTAGATACCCATAGCTTCTGCCCTGTAATCTTACTTCGACGATATTTACGAAACACTCCAACAATTTGGAGTTGTTTGTGTGTTATGTATAGAGCTTCCCAAAGTGCGTGGCAAGTCAGAAGGCGTACCGTCGGGCGTGGCCGGGGGATATCTAATGTAATATATAAGCAAATAACTCGCATCGCATTTCGGTAGTTTATTACCGTACGCGATCGGGTTTATATAAATATAATCCAGACTTTGAGTTACCGTCGGAAACAAGCTTAAGGAGATGTGTGCCAAGTGTACGTACCGAAATTGAAAACAGGATTAGATCTGCAATAAAAAATAAACTACTGTGGTTATGTATTGACGAAACGACAGACCGTAAAAAACATTCTATTTTGAATGTGATTGTACGTATACTGGAACCTCGTCAACCTACAAAGGGAATTTTATTAGCTAGTAAAAGACTAAAATCGTGTACTGCCGACGCTATCGAGAGCGTAGTCGTTGATACTTTACAAACATTTGAAATTGCCACTACTCAAGTATTAATTTTCATGACCGATGGTGCCGCGACAATGCGTTGTGTAGGTCGTTCTCTTCAAGAACATTATGGGATGATGTTACATATTACTTGTAAACTTCATGCTCTGCATATTGCGGCTGAAACTATTCGTGCAAATTTCCCTGAGGTAAATGCATTAATAACAAATACGAAACGAGTGTTTCTCAAATCTCCCAAATGTACCAGTGAATTTCATAAACAGTGTCCCGGTATTCCCGAACCATCAGAGCCGATTCTTACGCGTTGGGGGACAAGGCCGAAGGCAGCGTTTTATTATTTTAAATACTTCCGGCAAATAAAATCAGTCGTCTTACAATTCAATCCCAACGAATCTGCGGCTATTAAGGAAAGCCAGGATAAATTCCAAGATATTTCCGTTGAAGCAGATTTACAAACCGTTTACAACAATTATAGAGAAGTACTTGAGGCAATAAATAAATTACTAAATAGTGCACTGTCCCTGACGGAGTCAGTACAAATATTAGATGACGTTAATACGCTCACACACACTGTATAAATAACAAAAAAATGATATCGTTACAAGAAAATTTGAAAGTGTTATGAAGAAAGATACAAATTGTAGCAGGTTAAGACAAGTTTGGGAAGGTAACTCTACCGATCCGGTGACTAAATTCAAAGATTATTTTAATTACGCGTGTATTACATCATTAGACGTCGAGCGTTCATTTTCAAGATATAAAAGCATTTTTTCAGAACGACGAACATCCTTGAAAGAAACGACTGTGGAAACATTCCTAATGCTTCAGATGTTTGAGAAATCGGATTGCGCTTACGGTAACAGTTTTAATGTGCCTACCTCCTCGTGTGCTGACTAATACTATTTTCCTTGTGCATTAACACCCACTATATTGGATACGGCTAATTACAAAAGTAAGCGTTTTAAAATTCTTTATTTCTTTTGTTTTTATATACTTTACTTATGTTCCTTATCGACGCCTATGGTGCGCCACGCAGTTGGGGAGCTCTAGTTATGTATTTTAGTTCGTTTTCTTTAATTACTGTTTTCAACAATATTTGAAAACATTTGGTTAAGGGTAGTTTTAATAAATTATTCCAATTCCAAACACGAACATTTTTGCTGTTTCAGCTATCCATAAAAGGTAACTAAGTACTTGTATTTTATCAGCTTGTTTGAGAAATTGTGAATTTAATTTATTTATTACTCACAGGGCACAAGCAACGCTCATGTTTACTCCCACAATACTAGAAATTATACCATAAATTATAACATCTGTCCAACTTCTCATACTTTTTCTATGATAAGTTTTCTAGAACTCTCTTTGCGTTACTGCAGTAATGATATGGATTTCGAACATAAGTAGGAATTAACTTTAATTATTTGCAAAAGGATAAATAGCAAAATAAGTAGGTACGTTTATTCAGGACAACCTAGATACGCGAATTGTATATACGCACACAACGCAATTACATCAAAGTATGCAATTAACTGTAAACGATTATATATGTGCAGAAGTCTATTTCTCTTCCGGATCGGCAAATATATACAACATGGTAAAGCTTAATACATAATATTAATGCACTATCAACAACAATATCTTTCTTATTAAATTACGGCGGGAAGTTAGTAACGATATTAAGTAGTATGGCAAATGGGCAACAAGGAAATTACAAGGAAAATGGTGAACTCGCTGTTTGTCGTGCAACATCTGCGAGATCTTATGAAAACGAGTTATATTAATTTTTCAAAACAGCATACTAGGGAAGGTGCAGCACCTCATTGTGCAGCAACTCATTGAGCAGCTATTTATACTAATACGATCACTTTTAAAAATATTTAATATGTTTCTCCTTGTACTTGATCGATTTCTTTTAGAACCTTTAGTAATAGTTAATTTCTTTTCTGTTTTAGGGTGAATCGGGTACTAGTAACATGGTTAGTACGATATTTTCAGCTTGTGTAACATTTTTTCAAGTAGCAGCTTATCACTGGCTTGGCAATGAAATTATTTTCAAGGTATCTTTTAAGCGTAACGGAGGCGAATGGTAATATCTGAAAATCCATTCTTTTAGAGCAACAAAATCATAGAATCTTGTTACCTCTCCAACTGGTATGAACTAAATGAAAGGTGTAAAACGTCGCTTCTTTTACTAATGGAGAGATCTAAAAGGCCTTTAGCTATTCAATTGTTCAAAGTTGTTTTCATTTCGTTAGATTCGTTAGGAGTGGTAATTATTATTATTATATACATTTACTTCGCTAAAATCATCGTTACGCATATTTCAGATTGTACGCTGGTCTTATTCACTCTTTGCTCTAATCCAGGCCAAATATGGATAAGTAACCAGTAGTCACTAAATAAGATTTATCAACATATATTTATTTCAAGGAAGCATTTCTATCGTAAAATGTATATGATGTGTACTTATAGATCTAGTTATATCAGAGTGTTATAGTGTTAATATTAATGTTTGAAAAAAATAAATTGTTTCTACTAGAACATCTTGACTCTCTCACTCTAGTGCTGACTTAAGCAGCAACGTTGCGTGCAGCTTGTGGCAGGCTAGATCTCGCAACTGTGCAACTCGCCACGTAAGAGACAGGCAGTAGTTAGTAATCGAGTGAAAAGGTATCGTAACGACGTTCAGCTTAAAATATCTAGATACTCCGTTTTCATTTTGTACGTGTCCTTTTTGGTATATTTTGTTACTGAGCGATTTTAAGAGTGCTTTTTCCATTTATTCCACTACTGCTCTTCTTTTTTTATGTATATTGTTACTGCACACTGTTTTAGAAGTGTCTTTTCTCATCTTCTTTGTCGCTGCCCTTTTTTAGAAGTTTCATTTTCGGTTTATTTTGTTAGGTACTCTCATATTTTTAGCGTATTCTTTACAGTTTATTTGATCCTTATTTAATATTTACTTGTTTCATATTCTTTTGATTTATTTTCGTAGTTCTTAGTTTATCATTTTCGAACAATGCCGAGAATATCAAGCGTTGTTTCAGAATATGGTACCACTTTCACACAAGAAAAAAAGAAGTGCTTTCCACCATTTATTCTGCGAAATCGAAAATCAAGCGCAAATATACTTTTGAGCGGCATCTAAAAAATACGGATCATATTGAATACCAAAAAGATATTTCACAGGATAAATTTGTCATTGATTAATGCACAGCTTTTGTTGGTGACAATATCTGTCCGTATCCCTGAGTTTCTTAAAACATATACCAACCAAGATATTCTCCATCTATCGACAATACGAAAGTGTTATGTGCCTCAGAAATTCGACAAAATAATAAATTAACTCAGGTCAAAACTAGGCGAAAATTACCTCTGGATAAGCGCAGATGCAATGACAGGAGAGAAAGGTATTGTTAACGTAACGGTTGGCATATTGCTTTCGGCAAATCCTCCAATGTCATTTTTAGTAGCTACAAAAATTAGATTGCGTGTCAACGTAAACGATATTACCGACACTATCATTAACAGCGTAAAAAATGTAGCTGTTGACGACTGCTTAGAAGTTCTACTATTTCTCTCAGATTCTACAAGCGTAATGTTAGGAACAGGTAACGAGCTCAAAAAAACGTTTCCCAAACATGTTACATGTAACATTTAACACATTCAACCATCTTACATTCTACGAAATGATGAATGATATTGAACCTTTTCTTCATCACTAGTTAACTGAACTGAATCAGTACCATACAGTCGCAGGTTTGCACTTGCCATTACCTTGCACTTGAAAAAGGTTTTATTATGTGTTTGGTGGGTAGCAGGTGGAATTATCCGTTACGACTTTTCGGAAATAAATCAAACCGTCAACCGCTTCAGCACGTACAAGCAGCACACTTCCAGAAACAGCCTTCTTTAATCAATCGAGAGAAAGTCCGACTCTTACTGCAGCGCTAGACTTCGAGGGTCACTTCGGAGAGTTTCTAAACTTAAGCAGGACGCATTTCTGTACTCTTTTTATTCTCCTCACATTTTATTGAATTAGCGATTTTAGCATTATCGCTTTTTTGCCACTTAACAATCGGATGAGCAGTTCCAAATCCGAGTTAATGTAATAAATGCAGTCCGCTATTCGTATGTAGAGAATCTAAAATCTAGCTAAAACGAATTCAAAGTAAACAACGCTTGCTTTCATTTTAGAAATAAAAACAAACGCTTGGTCGTATTACGCCTCGTCACTAAATGAAATAAGTTGCGATTCACAAATTTAGCGGAAACTAAGACCGACTCGTGTTTATTAGTCCCGTGGGGTTCGTGGTGCCTCGAGACTCGACAAAACACGAGTCTGTCTAGTCTCTGTTCATTTCGTGAAACATAACTCGTTTCTACAAGCTTAGGGAAATTTTACTGAATTGATTAATCGCCTGACTTATCACCTAATAAACCTACAGAAATGAGCATACTTTTCGTGCACTTCACGAAATTAACAGAGACTAGACAGGCTCATATTTTGTCGACTGTCGGGAAAACCAGCAGCCAACACGAACTAAGCGCACCTTGTTTTTGTAGGCTTACTTCTCACTACATTTCTGTGGAAGATGGTTGCTGTAGTTGAAATTGTCTTATATATATGCAAAGATATAACTAACATGTGATGAACTACAGTACAGCAAAACGTGCATCTACACATACGGACATTAGTAATTTGTCTTTTTATTATGAATTACCATGACGGTATGACGTCGCTAGTCAAAACATGCTACGTGGGGCACCTGTAACTGTTGATGGGCTATTTCTTGCAATTAATTACACTAATTGCAATTAATCTCATACCCTGATGGACGTGATATCAAAAAGATATACTCATATTTGTGAGTGAATTACAGACTAATGTTATATGCAACACATATTAATTTCTATAAAGAAATTGATTATTCTAACGCAATTAATAAAAATTTACATTAAAATTGCAACGGTGGTTCGACCCTGCGACTCGCTCTTGCCGCACAGCCCTCTATAGAAATCAATCGCTCCTTTTTACTTAGATGTTACGGAATTACTTACTTGTGTATGTTTCGAATACCATTTATCTTTGATCCCTTTTTATAGTAATCCTAAACAATTACATTATTGAACTAATATAATTGGAATTTTATTGATGTTTATGTCCTATTTAAATTATTATTATAAATTATAAAAAGGAAATATCAATAAAGTAAATATGCTAAATTGTAAGAAGAAGAAAGCTGACAAAGTAGGAAGAGAAAGGAAACGAAAGATAAAGGAAAAGCAACAGAGAAAGGACGTGAAGGCGTAGAAAGAGAAAGCTAAAGCAAATGCGAATATTTATAATTTAATTGATTATTAGCCATTGGTTTCAAAAAAAACGAATTTATTTATCCTCATAATCATTATTTATTAAAATAATGTTCAATCAAAAGTCTGAAGAATGAAGTTTGCCTATCAATACTTGGATAACTTATTAAACTCCAATAATACATTCTCCAAATATACGAAGCTCAATACTAACTTTACTTCAAAATTACTAATTAAGCGCATGTACATCGACAAGAATTGTGAATAATTTGACGTAACCGTAGTACCATAGTACCACGTAGTACCAACCATAGTCGTTGTCCTTACAAGGGAATAGCCGAAGACAGACAGAATCGTTTATTGATTTAATTGTACCTTGCTTTCATTACGGCAAAAAGCGAATACGACCATCTAATTATCTAAAACGCAGTGTTAATCTAAAATAGAATATTCTAAAGTACCAGCCATAATAAAATGTATTACCACTCCCAATGAATCCAACGAAATGTATATCAACGCATACAGTTCGATAATCAACGGTTTCTTTGCCCTCTCCATCAGCAACAGAATGAATTTTCGAGAGCATTTGTCGAGTTTATACCATTCCGCTAAGTAGCAGGACTCTATAATCTTATCGCTCTGTAACATAATTAGACAGATCTCAAATGCAATATTTAATTATTCATTGGCTTTTCAAAATTACCTTGTACATAATTTCATTGCCAAGCCAATGATACAACACCAATTGAGAAAATGTTGCAAATGAATACGAAATTAAACTAACAACATCTACCGTTTCTATATCCTTCTGTAAATATGTAATGATATTTAGTATTTAGTACAACTACAGCACACCGCATAAAAGAACGATTTATGGTTGCCCGATGTTACAGGAAATCACTATATGCAGCCACAGCCTAATAGTCTTTTTACTGAATCTCTGAAAATAGTCAAAGTATATGTTTAAATGTTGTGGGGCAATATAGTGAATAAGAACCTATTTTTTATATCTTGAATTTCGTGGTTGAAATGAATATATGCAGCTAAAAAAAAAACATGTCTCTTCCGATTTCCTCTTCCGAACATCCTCTCTACACCTCCTAAACCAAGAAGTAAAAGTAAAACATGCCAACAAACGCAGCGAAGTTAGTCGCCCGGAATGAAATCAATGAAATCACGCTTCTCAAATTTTCTAAAGCGTATAGCAACGTATAATCAATCAGCTGTTTTCTATTTACGACGGCATAGCGGCATTAACGAACAACCATGTTATGGGAGATGCGAATAATAAGTTTTCTAGAAATCAATACAAATCAAAAGGTAAAATGTTTTAATAATGATAGCAAAGACTGTGGCGTATTATGTAAACACGAACACGAATGGTTCTCGAAACGGCTGTCCCGGATTAATTATATTATTATATAATAAATTAAAGTTAAACCGATACTTAAGTGTTTGGAAATTTACTTTTTGTGTGGTTTCAGCTACAATTTGGCTCCAAACAAGGGAGAAAAGACAATCATATATATCAAATTCTTGCTGAATTTTGTTTGGTTTTGAGGTTAAGTTCAAGGCAATTAATTTTATATAATTAGCTAATTTTGTTAACTACTATGTGAAGTATGTTCCAATAAATATATTCGTAGTAGTACATATTATGACAAAGAAAGGGCCTAATAGACCCTTGTCATGAATAATGTTGTTTGTTGAGCGAATATATTACAGAGACGCACGACTAATAGAAAGGCCAGCTGCGAGAGCTGCCTCTTTTATTTAAGTAACGATGTTTCCTACTACCATGGGGAACCATACATCGTTCTCTCTTGCTAAGTAAACGTAAAAGTAATAAGTGTCAATATTATTACTCCATCTACGTATTTCTATTATTTCAAAAGATATGTTTGTGGACTCTGTAAACAAACATAATGTTTGTGGATAGAGTCCACACCGTAATGAATTAATGATTTTGTGTCATGAATTCAGATGTACAATTTGTTTCAAAATTAATGTCACACCCCCAGAGACGTGGTATCAAACCTTTTTTCCTTGTGGGAGTGACCTATATGGTGAATGGTCCCTTATTTACTGATTTACGTATATACTTAAATTACTTCCCTTTCAAATGAAATATTTCTATGTATTTCTATGTATTTTTAATGTCATTATATACTTGGAAATAAGCAATAGACATTAGCAAAAGATATGTTCTTCCAATTAAGAAGTGTATCTAAGAAAATTTTGATATTCTAGTAATAGTAATATATATCGCGTAAAGAATTGTTTTATTACAGTTGCAAGAAATATTTATCTCAAACGGGTACTAAAATAAGACGAATTTACCTAGTCGGTATAAGTGGAACTAAATTCGAATGAATTTGGAATTTATATTTTTCCAAAGTAAATTGAATTTATTCTGTTGTAACACTTTAATTTGATAACTAAAGAGTCCAAACGATGTGCCCGAGCATTGGCGTTGCGTGGAGAGTTTACCAGAATAACAGTGCGCTTATTTAAAAATAAATATATTGAATCACTTTACAAAACGTTAAGAAAAAACATAAATAACTTACCTAACATGTTTACATTGTTGCAGAAATATCCGGATGTACGCGATGAAGTAATTGCACCATCATATATGTTTCTGTATTAGTCTCGGAAAGGTTCGTACGTAGCGACGTAAATAAATGCTTATATGCTGAAAAGGATTGTTCGACGTCGAGAGATGTTATATTTGCATAGTTAAAGTGCTCCTTGTATCTGTACAACGTATCTTCAGTATTGGTAAAAAGTTGCCGTAATTTTGTAAAATCTACATTTTTATCTAATACACTATTAAATTTTTCACGAACACAAACACTTTTTTCATCATCAAGGATATGCAGCGCTAATTCTACGTGGTCAATAATTGCTAATGAGTCCGATAAGGACAGGGCACTGTTCTGTAACTTTTTTATTGCATCCACTATTGGAACGTAACTGTTGTAAATAATTTTTAAATTAGCTGCAACTTGAAGATTTTTAAATTGAACCTGACTGAGCCTTATTGCAGCCGTTTCTTTGCCGTCTAGTTGTAAAACTACTGATTTAATTTTTTCAAAATGTTTATAATAATAGAATGCTGCTTCTAACCACGTACCCCATCGTATAAGAATTGGTTGCGACGGCTGGGGTATGTCAGGACACTGCGAATGAAATAGGCGAATACGTTTCGGAGATTTAAGAAAAACCGCTTTCGTTTGTCCTATTAGTTCATCCACATCAGGATAACTTGTACGTATAATGTTTGTTACAAGGTGTAAAGCGTGAAGCAAACATGTGACGTGCAACAGGTTTGGTTGAATCGTTTTGAGTAATTTTGCTGTGGAACACATAACCGCGGCAGCATCGGTAACTAACATTAACAGTTGCTCCGGTAAAATTTCAAATTTGTGTAGTGTTTCTATTAATACACTACGTATCGCCGTGGTAGTACAATCTTGCATTCGTTTACAGGCTAGTAAATAAGGGTCAGAAGATCCTTGTGGGGTCAGCGTCCTTACGACAATGGATAGGATGGACTGTTTTTTAATATCTGTAGTTTCGTCCATTGTCAACCAAAGGTATTTATTTTTCACCGTTTTTTTCGTAAAATTTACAATTCTTTCACGCACTGATGGTACGTAATTGTGTAGCGTATTTTTAGATGGTAATTTCCACGTAGGATTGTATTTATTCCAAAACTGGCGAAACATTGGGTGTTGGACTTTATGTATTGCTATATTGGTCGCAATTAGCATCATTGTTAAATCAACCACAAATTCATTATATGATTTGCGTCTAATCTTTTTCAATTTATGTTTGTCACTATTTATATGTCTTTGACACTGACTCGCTTTCCAAGATAATAAAGTTGTTTCACAAACTAAACATTTCACTGCCTTACCGTCATATATTAAATCGGGAAACCGATGTATAAATTTATTTACTACGGTAGCAGACAATGCGATTTGACGCATTATTTTTACGACCTCGCAACATTTTCAACGTATACTTTAACACGTTAGAACGGCAACTAAATGCATCGTTTATTTTTACTACTTATGCGAGAGCGGAGTTTACCCCACTCTGCTCTCGCATCGACGCTACTGGTCGGGCACATCGTTTGGACTCTTTATTGATAACAAGTTTGATATCTGATCGGTCAAACTTAGATGATGGTCCTCGATTGAATTTGAAAAGTAATCTATTATAATGCTTTTTGTGAAGCTTCTTATTTTGTGATCTAATTGAAGTTTATTCCCTTTCTTAATTCTAACGATTATAAAATGAAATAACTACAATAAATAAATAAAACTGTAAAAGTTTGCTGTTACAAATTACATAGTTGAGCAGTGTTGGACACCTTCCCTCGAATTTTTTTATTTTGGACTGTCATTCATAAGTTGATCTGGATTTCAAATTAAGTAAACGTTCAATTGGAAAAAAAATTATGACTATTGTCTGAGATAACAAAATTATTTCAAAATTATTAAAAATGCTATTCGAATAAAGAAAGGATTTCTATTAAATAAAGAAGCAAGCTAACATGTTCTTCTTGATATAAGCAAGCATCGAAACTTAATCAATAAAACAATTGGGGCAATTTTCTGAGAAAAAGAGGAGACAGGGGTGACAAGGGTATTAAGAAACGCAAACTCATTGAAGTGAAATGGGTTCATGTGAGTAGTATTAAGACATCTTATTATTTGGCCAACGTAAACAATTAAAGCTCTCCCTATCTTTATCTATTATTTAAAAACTTAACTCAATAATCAACATTCAAAATTTGTAAGAAAATATAATTTCTTTACTTGTAATAAACTGTAACTCTTGTTTGTATCAACATTTGTCTACTTGAGCCTAAATTTAAGAAAACTTTTAAAAATTTTAATTACTGAATCGTTATTTGACGTAATTTTGAAAAAAAAAAAAAAAAAAAACGGACAAATTACATATTTTAACTTACAGTCTCACTACAATATATTTTGAAAACTTATAGATTCAACTACATAGCGTATAATCCAATACGAAACGTCAAACCAGGAGGTTAGAAATTGAATAAGGATTATTATAAAAAGGGATTAAAGATAACCAACCGCATGCACATAAGTAATTCCGTAACTAAGTAAACCAGAGCGATTCGCATCTATTAAGCCTATAAAAACGAGTAGCACTTCATGATACTAGCAAAGACTAAACAGGCTAGTGTTTATTCGTCTCATGAATGGAGATGACAAAGGCAGGTGGAATTATTACTTTTTTACGGCGATTAGACAGAGTCGTGTTTTGTCTCGGAGAAACCAGTAGGCAACACGAACCCTTTCTTATGAGGCGAATAGACACGAATCTGTCTAGTCGCTGCAATTTCATCTACCTTTGTCCTCTCTACTTACTCATGAGGCTGCCTACTGGCCTACTGGTTTCTGCAAGAGTCGACAAAACACGACTCTGTCTAGTCTCTACTAATTACGTAAAGCGTACTTGTTTCTGCGTGCTTATTTTATATACAGATCTATACGGTAACCTGGAGTTGTTGGATCGAATTCTACCGGAGTAGAAAGTTTAATTTAAATTTTTATATAACAATAGTCTGTAATTCATTTAGATAATTACAACTAAAAAAAAACTTTTTGTTGCTATTAAAATCGCAGAACATATTGTTTAATATACGATTGAAATTAAGATTCAATAAATTAGAAAAATAAAAAAATAAAGCAATTCTAAAAAATAAATATAACAATTCCAAACATAACTTCTTAAAAGTAACAATTAAAAATAAGATATCATAAAGTAAAAAATAAATAAAAACTTCGAACAAAACATTTTGAAAGTGTAACAATACACATATCAATCAATACTAAAATTGTCAGAAAGGCACTTTTTAATTCATATTTTGCTTATGTATTTGGCCCATTTCCACATATACAGTAGCACTTAAGATGCATAGAAATATGCGTATATTTCATTTGAAAAACGAATTCTTTTAAGTACAGCCATAAAATATGCAAATATCAAGAATCTCGCCGCATAGGCCCCTCCCACAAGGAAAAAGGTTTGATATCACGTCCATCCGGGTATGACATTAATTTTGTCACAAATAGTACAACAGATACTGATCTATGTTTGAAAAATATACGTTGACACTTACTGAAATTGTCAACTGCAAGATAGTGTTGCATATAATTAAGCATCCACATGTGTATTGAATAAATAGAGGAAGTGAAAGTATGGTGCTTAGTTTTTTAACAAACCTGTGGAAAAAGAATTGTATAGTTAAATAGAATAGAGTATAATAATTTACGAGTTTACATTTTATATGTAATAACGCATAAAAATTATTGAGATATTAGAAGCCTTGAGATACTTCAAGATTGCAATAAAATATTCGAATAAGCTAACCGTTTTAATTTCCCTCATACAAATCAATAAATATATATAGTTATACAAATCCCGCCTGTGTGTGTGTGTATATGTAAAGGTGTGTACAAGAAAATTCTTTTGCGGTTCCTGATAATTTGTTAGATTAAAGGAATAAATATAAAGGACTCTTAATGATTAATTAGATAATTAGTGTCATAAGAATCTCAAGACAGCATCGTATTTCGCCTTCATACGTTGCCGTCGCTCGGCTCGTATCTACGCAGAATACGAATGAAGGTAGTTGCCACAACCGAATCTACAAATACAATGTGCAACACACAACCTAATTATTATAAATTAACCCCTCTAATCAACTGATATATGTACAATTAAATCGTATTATTATTAATCGTCATAATAATACATTTGTATTAGCTTTTTCTATCCTACGCTGAAAAAAGTAACTTTGTAAATTACTTAAAAGTACTTTATGTGAATTCGTAACCTTAAATTTTCGAGAAATTTTACAAGCTGTTTTGAAATTACCAGTTTGTTTTAAAATTACAAATATATTGTAATTGCCGAAATAAGTCAATTTACAAGCTTACGCTTCTTTGAACAGTGATTAAGGTTAGCTGCAAAACACTTATGCGCTTGTATACAGGGTTACCTGTAAATAGCACGTAAGCTACCGAAATCTGAAGACTACCTATCAATGTGTTACTGAAAATTTAAAAAGAAATTTATTTGTAACATATACATTTTGTTCAAATTTTAGGGCCCAAAATGCAGGTAAAGCCGGTCCATATCTTTGTTTCTCCTATATTATACAAATACCGCTGATGAATCAAAGTTAACCCAGATGCAAATAAAAATCGATAAAGCATTGTAGATGCTATGAATAGTGAATAGTCTATTGAAATGCATTAGTCTGTCGTACAGCTGATGTCGAAGTGTTTATGTGTTTATATTGAATATGCCGATAACCATATGATTTGCGTTCTTAATGTTTAAAGTTAATGCATCCGAAATGTCGGGTTTTGAGTTATTTGTAGTTATACATTCTTTTTCTTTTTATGAAATTTGTGGTGGTCCTAACAAGGACCGATCTAGGCGAAACAGGACAAAATAATTTATTAATGTAAAAAATGTTCGAAATGTCCACCGTGAGCTCTAATACAGGCATCAATTCGGCGACGAAAGTTATTATGCACACGAGTAAAATTTACCATGTCTTCGCGAATGCGTTGAGCTGCAACATAAATGCGATTTCGCAGATCTTCGACATTTTCAATATCAGGGCGACGATCATATACCAAGCTTTTCATGTATCCCCACAGAAAAAAGTCTAATGGATTTAGATCGGGACTACGAGGTGGCCATGGAGTACGACTTCCACGTCCAATCCATTGTGGAAATCTTTCCACCTTCGAAACGTGGAATTACTGATCCTGTTTCTCGAAGTCGATACACGGTTCTCACAATTGTCTCGGATGATGGATGCCGCCGATTGGGAAACCGTTCCGCGTACAAATTTTCTGCCGCAAGACTATTTTGTCCTGTTTCGCCATAAATCAAAATCATATCGGTGTATTCGATATTCGTATAGGATGCCATTGCAATTGCGTGTAATGACGGTGAATACTATGTGCATACTAAATGGATATCCGAACGCTGCTTCAGCGACTGCCGGTGATTCCCATATGTTAACTAAGACAGAGTCGGACTCGAATAAAGAAAAATCATTTTCTCGTTACTACGTGCACATAGAACCATAATATTTTGTATTTAGGCATTACTCATGCGTTTCTTTCACCTAATTTTTTTTTCGTACTATATCCGAATAAGACTGTATATGCCGTACCTTAATTTCCGTAAACACGCTTTCTCATTGGTTATGAAAACTTATAGCTTTTAATTTAACTTGTAAATTTAATGTCAATTACAAATTTGTGTTTAAAATTTTGTTTTTCTCTAGTAATAAATGCAATTTTGTTGTAATAATACGTCCACATTAATGTATTTAGAGTATTATTTGAGCAAAAGATTGCTTTTATCGATACTGAAATGCACATCGCATTGGGAAATCTAACAAAGTACGAACATACTTTGTTAGATCTTAAGAACATCGCCTTGTCTTTTATTGCATTTGTCGCCTCTTCGTCTAGATATAAACCAAATTAGTATGAGATTCGCATGTGTATCCGAAGTACTTGCAATTTTGACTTGCAATCGGCTGAATGGAGATCCATTTCGAAGCCCTTCGAAATATACAGGATGTATAGATTTAAACGCCAATCTTTGTTAAATTGGAACAAAAAGCCATGCACACATGCATATATCTACATAAATTTAAAATAAAAAAAAATTGCGTGATTGTTTGTAAAAGCTACATTTCCACTTGTGCACTAATTGTTAAAATTCGAAATGCTTGCCTTATTCCTAACTTTATTTATTTGTGCAACGAATGTTACAAATGAATTCGAATTAACCGTAAAAAAAGAGCAATATCACTGCGTTTTTTACTGTTGTTACGGTAGCCAAACAATACAACCATAAAAAAGTATTTGAGTACAATTTTCAAATGAAAAGCCGCATTCAACTGTAAATACCTATCTTACATCCAATATTAAGTACATGCAGCATTATGGAGAATGTTAGAGATATAAATTTTCTATACAAGGGATACAGAACTATACATGGAACCGCTTAAAAAAATTACTGTTTCAGTGTTTGAAATTGACAAAGTTTAGAGTGCAATAAACCTCGTGTACAGGGTGAGCCAAATTCGATACTTTTAATAGGGAACTTACATTTCTAAAGGAATTAGACAAAAACTGACCTAAGCTTCTGGGGCTCGATTGTAAAGAGAAATCGATTGGTGAAATACCTATTTTATATCTTCCTTAATATAAGAAACACAAAGCGTTTCCTTAAAATGTGCAATTTTTAAAAACCCCTTGTAACTATTTTATTTGCGAAAATACTTGATTTATATAAAAACTATATCAGGGCGCTTTTTGACGCAGACTCCTATGCTCTAATTTTTTCTTTTTAAAACTCATATTTTTGAAGATATTATCAAGACTTGGGTTTTTTATATGGAACATCCTGTATATTTTTACACTTTTGAAAAGTATATAAAGTTACCTTTAGAATGATAGATATAACACACTTCATATTTTATTTAAACACTTTTTAAATTATTTGTTTTTCTTTATTTCACATTATTTTAAGATGGCTATGGATGGTAACTAACCAACTAAAATAAATACATGTATTTTATATTGCTTAAATGTTCCGAAATGTCAGTTTTCATTAATATTACCTAAAAATTTAAACATTTATGAAAACTATGAAAAATACGACATGTTAAAATGTTTTAATAGAAGCAGGTGAAAATGAGGAAGCTGCATGTAACATTTACTACGAGCGATATTCTGAAAGACAACAGCCGTTCAGAGATATTTTCTCCAAACGGCTCTGAATTTTTAATAATTTCAAATTTTCAATACATTCTGAATTTTTACCGAATAAACCCTATTAATTCCTTATCAGTAATACTATTTATTAATGGTTTCCTTAGTTTAGTTTGTTTGAATTGTTATTTATAAGATTTAATATTAAAACTTTTTTCTGCCTTATCGAAATCTTTTATTTTCTTATTTACTACCATCTATAGCCATCTTAAAATAATGTGAAAAGAAGAAAAACAAATAATTTAAAAACTCTTTTAAATAAAATATGAAGTGTGTTATATCATTCTAAAGGTAATTTTATATGCCTTTCAAACGTGTAAAAATATACAGCGTATTCCCTATAAAAAGCACAAATCCTGATTAAAACAAAAAAAATATGAGTTTGATATATCAAGCATTTTCACAAATAAAAAAATTACAATGGTTTTTAAAAATTGCACATTTTAGGATAACACGCTGTATCTATTATATTAAGAAAGATATAAAAATAGTTGAAAAAATTTGAAAAAATTTGAGCATAGGATTCTGCCTCAAAAAACGCCCTAATATAGTTTTTATATAAATTAAATATTTTCAGATATAAAAATAGGGTTTTCACCGATCGATTTCTCTTTAAAATCGAGCTCCAGAAGCTTGGGTCAGTTTTTGTCTAATTCCTTCAGAAATATAAATTCCCTGTTAAAACTATCGAATTTGGCCCACCCTGTACATCTTAATACCATGTAAGAATTTTCGCCACAATGTCTTTGCTTTCTGAATTTTTCGAAGGAAACAGGAACACCCACAATTAGGTGAAAGTAAAATTATAAATACCTCAAAATCCTCTTTAAATAGACAAACAACTATTTATTTGTAGTTGAACAAAATAAACATAGCAAGGTACAGATACTCAAAATTTTAAGTTCAATTATTTACACCATAGACACAAGTCTACAATTTTAGAAGATTTGGAAACTTTATTCAACCTACTACTTATTTTCACACTTCAATGAGGTGGTCGTTTGATTTTAACATGAATTTTGATGCTTTCTCGATTCGAATACTGATGTTATCTTTAACGTATGTGAACATTATTCAAATAATTACGAAATAGATTCTTTTGAAAATGTTTTTTTATTAGCACTCATTGAATTTTAATTAACCTCTTTTGTATAATATTTGATAATGTAGATTATGAGATGTCAAGTTTTAGATAACGAGCTTGTTATTTAACGTAATATTTAAATATTGTTCAGATATTTTCATTATTTACTGTAACATTTTGTTGTAACATTGTAACAGTTTACTGTTGCGTCTCTTTTATTGTGTGCTGTACAAGAAAATTTTATTCTGCATTTGTGTAAAATTTGCGTGTCCAAATATAATTACCGACTGTTACATTGTTAAAACATGTGTAAGTAAGTAGTTTTTGTTAACTGGCAAGATTAAAAAAAAAATAGGAAGACCCTCCAAACAAAAGCATGTAATCGAAAATTGAAAATGATATGTAATGCCATCCAATAGAAAAACGATCTAACGTTCAACCTTAACAATACAATATATTAAAAACTAACATAAAATTCTGATAATGAGCAAAAGGTTGCTATCAGTAGCAAGGTATATGTATACAGCATGATCGGTACACAATTGCAAGATGTATTCTTATTTATACTCCCAAGGAAATATATTTTTTTTGTTTTTGACAAATAATCCAACATGGTCTTGCATTAGCACGGCTTTCGCTAAACTTATTTGGAGGGGGGATACGATTAAAGCTGATATGAAACAATGACTTACAAACATTGTAGAAACTTCAGAGAGATTTTACTCCAAGAAATATTTATAATAGCTGCATAGTTGCGTGTATTCATTTGTATTTTGGAATGACGTTCCATAAAGCTGCTTTTGTAAAAAAAACTTTTTACTCTACATTGTATTTTCGTTTTTGTTCCTTCTCTCTAATAAGTTTAATTAAACTTTCCAACATTCGAGGTAGATGTATCACCAAAAATTACGAAAGTTTGTACTCACTCGTTTAGCGTATCGTGTAAAATAACGCATTCTTTTAAAACATGTGCTACTTCGAACTGTATTCTGACGCATTGATTGCCTTCATTTCTAGATTTAGCTTCCCGAAAGACATCTGTTAGCTTATCCTGCAGTATAGTTAGCTGGGCAACGCATAGACCCATTAAAGATAGGTACAACGTATCGAATATGACAGAGTTAAGTACCATATACGATATCATTGCGAAGTGTACTATTTTGTAAACGAATCCAAATCTACCCACTTCAAAAGGTGGCGGAACTACCATCTTCACGTTTACTATAAACGGCAGTAAGCAGCTAAATATCACAAACGTAGTACCGACCAATATATAATATCTCAAAATCAACGTCGTTACTCTATGGACGAACTGGATATGTTCGTTTTGCCTTTCATTGTGCATGTTGAAGATATCAGATTTTAAATCATCAATAATAGACACGAAACACTCTTTGTTTGTTAGTACAGCAGAGACTTTTGCTAGAACCGTGACGGCAGAAATTAATACACAAACCATCTGATTTAGTACCATGCTATCTTTCGCTTTAATTGCTTCCAGCGTACTAATAACCATTAAAGTCAATGTAGAAATACCGAATGTTAAATGCACGAAAATTGTCAGCATCGATGTTCTCTCCGCAACATTTTCAAATAACACCCCCTCCCTAATTAAAATCCAAATTGTTCTTCTTAGCGGCACTATACAGTTTAATTTCATTGTCATCATCCGCGATATGAATTTTTTCGTTAGCAACTGTATACCGACAAAGATTCCTATACGAACATGTCACTTATATACACCCTACTCGAACCAACAAACCAATTCAGAAAGCTACAATTAGTAAAATTAAGTACAATTACCAATAACGACAAATCATTTCGTACGTCTTTATTTAACTAGCTATTATATTATTAATATGGACTCGCTAAAAAACACATGGTGCATTGAAACATAGCTCATTTAAAATAAAATGTAATTATCTGTATGTGTGAGTTTCAAAGTAGAATATATAGAAATTATTTCGTAAAACGATTCTATTGTATTAGCTTAACTTCAGTTATACTTCGGGCAAGATAAATTACCAAATAGGATATCAAACGCAATAATTTTATTTCACAACACAAGTATGGTGATGTTCTAAAACAACGTTTCTTCTTCAATTCTTCTTCTGTATAAATAGGTAGTTAATGTTAAATAGTTTTCACTTGCACACAATATGATGTTTATTAAAAAAAAAAGTAGAAAGATGTAATAAATTAACAGTTAACAACGTAATTGATGTAAACCAACTCCAAATCGCCATTATTGGTACGGCCCCGTCCGCAGCAATCTGCAATAAGACAATTACCAATTTTCCTAATGATTTACCGAACATTGCAATTATAGCGCAAATAAGGATTTTCCAAAAAATAAAATTAAAAGATTAACCTCAGCGCCATATGTACATCATAATTTAACAACCGACAAAACACCTACTATGAAGTTGCCATTAGATAACAACAAAAAGATCGACTTTTGTATTTCAATAGTATTCTTTCCGTTTAATGGAATAGAAAAACAATTTTTTGTGTGTTAAAAATATATAATGCTCAGATAGCTTAGCTCTCATGATATTGATGGAATAATTCACGGCGAACACAACGAAAAGAGAGAAAAAAGCACACTAGCACGCGGACATGTTTCTGCCTTCCCGGCGTCATCAGCGCGGTTTCGAGCGTACCTTCATCTCTACCTTTTGTTGCTGATGCTTCACTTATCCTCACTCATATCCGCGTCCGCGCGCCTCACTCGTGTCCGCGTGCTAATGTACTTTTTTTTTCTCCTTTTGTTGCGTTCGCCCTGAATCATTCTATCAATACCACGAGAGAGCTAAGCTATCTTGGCGTTATATATTTTCGGTTATTGTTTCTAAGCATTTTCTGATGTGTTCTTTGTGTGTCAATTTATTAAACAAGCTTGTAAAAGAAGTTAAAATTAACAACAATATTTTAAGTTCGTTAATTAAAATGTCAACATATATAGCACATTTTGTTTACTTTTAAATTGCATATCTTCAAAATACGTATCTATCTTATTGAATGAATTTCCAAATTGAAAGCGGCATTTATAAAGGTAATATTCCGCTAGATATATTTTAATTATTATCTATTATATGCAATATTTTAAATTTTTGATAATTTAAAAAAATATTTAAATCACGATGTCAGCATTGTGAACAGTTTCGATGCAAAATTCAACCATAAGCCTCCTTTATATTTACTAAAATCGTTTATTAGTTCCCCATAGTTCAATTTAAAATAAAAGAACGTTAATGTTGTTATACAAGGGAAACTAGTCAAAAATTAATTTGTTAATTGGCCTGCATTCGTAAAATATTTGGAAACATCAATTTTTGTTGCTCAATTGAAAGTGTTGCCTTAATATAAAAGAAAATTAAATTGTATATTTACACTCAGAAATTTTGCTAGTAATTATTTGATGTTTTAGCACTTTGAATAATATCCAATTAGAAACAATAGCGACGAAAATTATTGAGCAATTTCCATCAGAAAAAAAGACCTATTAAGTCCCTCCAATAAGAAAGGGGGTATCTAAAAATGATAAATCAGGCGTAGCACGAGGAAAATTGGTAGATCGGTATCGAAATTGTCGTACAAAACTCCGAGAGGCGGATATAGTCGGAAAAAAAACGGGAAGAAGAGTCTAACATAGTTGAAGGTGAGTTCTTGCAGGTGAAATGTTTCGTGCTACTATCATTAATGTACTACATATTTTCAGCTTGTGACAAGAGCAATGCAGAAGGGTAAATTCTGGTTGGAAACGCGAACAGAACCTTGGGAAGAATTGTTGGCTAACTGGCGCAACACATTTTTCACCTGGTCGGCAAGGTAAAGCCAAAACAGTAGACGACTTTATAGAAGAATGGTCATCACTAGAACTTACGGAAGGTTATAGTTTAGTAAGTCATTTAGTTATATACATCTGAAAATTTTATTCGAATTTATTTGGTTGTAGATTGATGTTGATTTTGACAAACTGTAACTCGACAAGGCTTTGCTTTTATGGGAAGAATGGTCTAGCTTTTTTACTTTTAATAGAGAGAAGAATTTAGGTGTCAGATAAGCATGCCATAGCAAAACTGGAGTTACTGAACGAAGACTTAGCAAAAAGTGCGTTGTATATTTTGTAAGAAGAAAAATACAAGACTAATCGTTTTGCAGATAAAGTTTTGGCATTGCAGCTAGAACCTTTGACCTATTTAATACCACCAAGAGGACGTGGTAGCCGAGGACTGGACACCGTCAATTATTGAATGTAAAGAGCATAATTCTTCAGTCGCATGAAAAATATCTGCAACCCTACTAGATAAAAATAATTTTCATGTGTTATTTTAATGATGAGTATATTATTTCCATTTGCAAATTTGACATTGAAATTACCCTAATTATAGATACCGGCCGAAATTGATATAGAAATGAATAAACATAATCAAAGAAAAGAAGAGGAGCATACAGCCTTGCTGTATTTGAACTGTATTTGATTTTGTTTGAAATACTAAATGTTTGTATCAAAGCATCAGTTGATGTTGAAATTAGTGGCTTACTGCATACACTTATATCTGGGCATCACGAATTGTGTTTGGAGTTGTTTAAAGAGAATTTAAAACCAAAGCATCATTTTCTTACACATTATCCACAAGCCCTGTTCGAAGTTGGCTCACTTGTAAATAGATGGTGCATGAGATATGAGGCGAAGCACAGAGAATTTAAATCCTTTGCAAAGGTGGTTACTTCTAAACGAAACATCATCATTAAAGAGTCCAAACGATCTGCCCGACCAGTAGCGTCGATGCGAGAGCAGAGTGGGGTAAACTCCGCTGTCGCATAAGTAGTAAAAATAAACGATGCATTTAGTTACCGTTCTAACGTGTTAAAGTATACGTTGAAAATGTTGCGAGGTCGTAAAAATAATGCGTCAAATCGGTTGTCTGCTACCGTAGTAACTTTATTATCTTGGAAAGCGAGTCAGTGTCAAAGACATATAAATAGTGACAAACATAAATTGAAAAAGATTAGACGCAAATCATATAATGAATTTGTGGTTGATTTAACAATGATGCTAATTGCGACCAATATAGCAATACATAAAGTCCAACACCCAATGTTTCGCCAGTTTTGGAATAAATACAATCCTACGTGGAAATTACCATCTAAAAATACGCTACACAATTACGTACCATCAGTGCGTGAAAGAATTGTAAATTTTACGAAAAAAACGGTGAAAAATAAATACCTTTGGTTGACAATGGACGAAACTACAGATATTAAAAAACAGTCCATCCTATCCATTGTCGTAAGGACGCTGACCCCACAAGGATCTTCTGACCCTTATTTACTAGCCTGTAAACGAATGCAAGATTGTACTGCCACGGCGATACGTAGTGTATTAATAGAAACACTACACAAATTTGAAATTTTACCGGAGCAACTGTTAATGTTAGTTACCGATGCTGCCGCGGTTATGTGTTCCACAGCAAAATTACTCAAAACGATTCAACCAAACCTGCTGCACGTCACATGTTTGCTTCACGCTTTACACCTTGTAACAAACATTATACGTACAAGTTATCCTGATGTGGATGAACTAATAGGACAAACGAAAGGAAAGCATTCTATTATTATAAACATTTTGAAAAAATTAAATCAGTAGTTTTACAACTAGACGGCAAAGAAGCGGCTGCAATAAGGCTCAGTCAGGTTCAATTTAAAAATCCTCAAGTTGCAGCAAATTTAAAAATTATTTACGACAGTTACGTTCCAATAGTGGATGCAATAAAAAAGTTACAGAACAGTGCGCTGTCCTTATCGGACTCATTAGCAATTATTGACCACGTAGAATTAGCGCTGCATATCCTTGATGATGAAAAAAGTGTTTGTGTTCGTGAAAAATTTAATAGTGTATTAGATAAAAATGTAGATTTTACAAAATTACGGCAACTTTTTACCAATACTGAAGATACGTTGTACAGATACAAAGAGCACTTTAACTATGCAAATATAACATCTCTCAACGTCGAACAATCCTTTTCAGCATATAAGCATTTATTTACGTCGCTACGTACGAACCTTTCCGAGACTAATACAGAAACATATATGATGGTGCAATTACTTCATCGCGCACATCCGGATATTTCTGCAACAATGTTAGGTAAGTTATTTATGTTTTTTCTTAACGTTTTGTAAAGTGATTCAATATATTTATTTTTAAATAAGCGCACTGTTATTCTGGTAAACTCTCCACGCAACGCCAACGCTCGGGCACATCGTTTGGACTCTTTAATCATCATTAACTGGCAGTAACTGGCTGTTTTTGAAGAAAACATTCGATATGGCTGTATCCACACAATTGCAATTTCTATGCTTCCAGACTACGAGAATTTTAAAAATACATTACCTTCGCATTTGAATCGTCATGAAATTGAAGTAACATTAGTAAAATAATACGAAAGAAATCATTTTAAATATAAACCGGGCTATCCCATAGTAACTAATGTGAAGAATACTTTCGAGGTATTTGATAAAATTAAGCCATATATTATGTGACAATAATAGACAAATGTTCTTAATATTTAAATCGTATATAACGCTTTTTTATTGTTCGCGCCGTTGTGCGTACAGAGTACGCAAAATTGATGCGTACTTTTCAACATATGCATTAACAGGGTTGTATCATCGGACCCCGTCATTACTTTATATAGACTCGCAAGGAGATTTGTTTATACAAGTATAACTATACAACAAAGTTTTAGATTAAAATACCTACCGATGTTTTCAAGAAGTACGTTCTGGTATTTTTCTATTTATGTATTTATATTGCTCGTAATTGTTGTATTTAGATGTTGTAGTTAATAAATGTCTACCTCTAAGTATTCGCTTTTTAATTAAACATGTTTCCATCCATATATGTGCTTACATTCATTTGTTAACGTGATGAACATGTCTTGAATGGTATATTTCGAAGTATTGCGATGTAAAATTCACAGTAACGAAAGAATATATCCCTTCAATATCGGCGAGTATACGACACTGGTCTCTCGCACACATATTTTTTCCTGCATCAATAAATTCGCAGCAAAAATACTTCAAAGTATGTATTTCCGTCAAGAAAGATTAACAATGTTAATAAATGAATCTAAATGTAATGATTAAGATCAAACAGCTTACTTATTTCAACAAAAGAAATACAATGTTAACTACAAATAACTGAACAGATGACAGCTTTTCTTAATCAACACAATGCAAACCGCTGGATTGAAATAGATGTCGCAGTTGCTTAGCCAACAAGGTTATCAGACTTAAATACCTCGATTATTTTCTTTGGAGAAGGTTGAAAAGCTTTGTTTATACAGAAAATAAAAAAAAAACTAATCACCAGGATTATGGATGTCAGAAAATATTCGCGATGATTCCGAGACTGTTATCAGAGGTAGGTAGATCTGGTAAGTCTCCGAGAAGAGCCTAAGTGTATATACATATAGCAATCGGATAAACATTTTGGATAAAGTTATAAAGCAACTTTTCAGCCCAGCTAGGATAAAGCTTTGGGCATATATTTGTTAGACATTTTCATCTTAAAATTGAGCGGACAACCTTAAGCTGTGGCGATCATATCGTGGGACACCTGTATATATCGAATGATTTTTTTCTAACTTTAAAAACTTTCAAATATCTCGAAAAATAAGGACTTCACAAAAAAATGCCAACATTAAAATTTAATCAATCTGCGGAAGAAGCACGTTAGTGCCAAAATTAATTCCCACTTAATTTATTATTATTAAATTAATTCACACTTGTATTTAGGACGAGAAGTAACTTTGAAATCTTAAGTAGGAACCCCTACACTTTATTGCAGATTCGATTTTATAGTAAAGATGATATAAGATTTGTTTGAAGTATTTTCTTCGGTTCATAATAGATGGCGACGAAACTCAATTTATTTTAATTACTCCTACTGAAAAACTACGCATACGAAACAACGAAATGCCACATTTTTATCGTAATTAATCAAAATTAGCCTTAAAACAGATTTTATTCGTATGTAGAGTCCAATTGGTGTATTGGACTAATTGGCGGTGAACTGCTAGGAGGTTTCAAAAAATAAAGTCAGAGTCAAGTAGATACGTATATTAAATAACACACTTAAAAAAATAAATTTCTCTTTTTAAAGGTCTTCTTTTTCTAAACCAGTCTCTCTCTCTCCAACTCTGATTTGCTAGACACCATTACTTCTCTGTATTTTGTGCTTGTTATTCTTTGTATCCTTTATACGAGCCAAAAGGGTGTCATTCGTATGTCCTTGCATACGGTTATTCGAATATTTACGTATGAACTATACCTTTTAATCGTACGTATAAATATAAAAGTGTTTGCTACGTTATACACACATTTTCGTATTATAAACCCAACTAATACTTATTTACGAGCTGGAAAACCCGCTAGGGTAACTGGCCATTTAATAGTCGATCAACATCTATCCTAAATACGCTCCACTTCCGACTCTTAGCGTCCTTCACGCAAATATTTGTGTGTATGGCTTATACATACGTCCGTAGACTTCGCCGTTCTTGCCCTTTGCCACGGCCTTCTTAATATACTGAGAAAATAAAGCATTGTGCGAGAAAGCCTATAGATTGTTCGGCCACAACCACCAAAAACATCGGGTCAGCCTATGCCAGGCTCCGCCCGTACAATCTAAGCAAGCGCTGTATCCATAGCCGGCGCATGCGCAGTTGCGGTCGTATGTTATCGATGATCGATAAAGGAACGATGTATTCGACCCGCTGCCGTATCGGAATACCAATTGCGGAGATAAATCTGTGGTAAAGTGTCTTGATATATTTTATTTTAAAATGCAATTTTAGCAAATTCTTTCATTATGCCGCATATATATTAAATACCGATAAAATAATTTTAATTTTTAAATGTTATATACAGATAAAAATAAATACAATGTTTAAGAATATGTACAAATATAGGTAATAAAACAGGATTAACGATAATAAAACATACAAAAAATATTAAATAAAATAATACGCATATAGGCAGACAAGAAACGAAAAATAAATAAAATATTCTTGAAAATAAACTGCTAGAGCTCGTAACACGTATATTCACAAATTTCGAATAATTAGGAAATTGTCACCGGCAGTAATGTGAATAAACTACAATGCACTTATTCAGCTACATTTCTTCCAGAATTTTGAATTAAGTTTACATTTTGGACAACTCCACAAAAAGAAAGCTGATGAAGTAAAATCTAGTGATTTAGCGGGCCAATTTACTAGATCTGTTCTACCTATCCAATAACCATTAAAGTACTTTACGTACTACCGTCGAATAGTGTATTGGACAACCGTTATGTTGAAACCACATGTTCTAACCCACTTCTAAGCTCAAGCTTCAAGCAATGTTAGCAATTCACTTTTCAAAATATTTCGGTACGTTTGGCTACTGAAGTTGCCGTCAATAATATGGTGGTCGATGAGTTTCTTACCAATTATTCCACGTCGACGCTGGTGTTCAATTTGACGGAACCAGGGCGGAGTAATACGTAACGAAAAACATTTGATTTTATTGTATCTGCTCACGTGTCCACTGAAAAAGTTAGGCGACTTTGGAAATCAACGTTATGGAGATTTTAATGTAAAAACCTACAATACGGATGATATTTATAATTGAAAAATTAAAAGAAAAGCTTCAAACATTGGCGTGAGACAATCCGGAATCGCGAGATATTTCCTTTGTACTATTATGAGAATCATTAGCCACTGCAGCTAGCGCACCAATTTAAATATTTCCTGCAGTGTTGTTGCTCGGCGTTTTTTTCCATTGAGCACTTCCGTGCTGTCAAACAATAATGAACTGTTTGACAACATGGTAAAATGAAACACTTGACCGAAACCTTTTCAGAAAACGCTGGGCCTGGAGATTGACAACATTATCGAGACCCCTGCCCGCTTGCCCATAATCAAGAATTTTCTCTTATACAGTTAAATACCCCATTCTAAAGTAGACAAATATCACATAGCTTTTGCTCTAGAATTAGCATCTGTAATAAAATGTAAGGGTTCTTATTTAAGATTTCAAAATTACCCCAACCCTACTTACAAGAAGGGTGACAGTGGGATCAATTTCAGCACTAATATATTTACTCCATAGAGTAGTTAAGTTTAATTATGGTCATCGTTTTCGTCCGCTTATTTATGGAAATATTTAAACTTCAATTTAAAAGTCACCCGGTGTATAAAGATACACACATGGTATGTAACTATTGAATGTACTATCCAATGCGGTTTCTTTAATTACTTCTATACATGTTCTATATACGTGAATAATAATAATAAATACACCTAGGCCAAGTGTATATGTGTGTTTTTAAAGCCACTACCAAGCCCCATTGAAGCCTGAAGGTCCTGTCGAGGAAACAGTAACGGAAGCATCCAAACCGGGCTACCCAGATATTTTGGTGTTATAAACTACTACTATGTGTCTTGAACGCATGATCCGTCGCTGCGTCCCATAGAAGCAACAAAGACGAGAATCATTTATCGTGCGGTACATGAGCATTGCGTTGCGCATAGCCAAAGTTGCAATCGATGACAATCGTTACATTTCCTATGTCCCTACAAACAAACAAACATTCTTGACTCATGAGCCCCACAAAAAAAAAACAAACAAATTGGCCTTGCAGAGAAAAATTAAAGCACATTCTCAAGGTGACTTTGGATCTTCTATCTAATGGGGTACTCAAAATTTTTAATGACGTTTTGATTCTTTCTGCTCATCAACTTCCTTATTTCTTATCGCCACCATAAGTAATAACCTAGTGATAACTTAAGTTTCGTAATCTATGAAAAACTTAAACCTTATATTCTTTAAACTTGTTTCGGTGTAAAGTTCTCAAAGTACTCAAGTCGGAGTAAATTCAATTCTGACGTCACTTCTCTTGTTGCCGTTGATAGAATATTATTTATCTAAAAAAATACAAGATTTGGATAAATTTTGCAAAATTTCGCTTTTAATTTAACATTTGTGAAATAAACTTCTTAGTTGCCATCCAAATTTTCCTTAACTATCCATTCTCGACCAAGTTTCTATTAGAATCTAAAAAAATATTTAAAATGTTTAACGGTTATTTCATCTTAAAAGGAATTCTACCTCAATTAAAGCACAATATCAAAAACTGTTGTCAACATGTTATACATGACCAGAAATATCTTAGCTCTCTCATAGTATTGATGGAATAATTCACGGCGAACGCAACAAAAGGAGAGCAAAAAAGTACACCAATACGCGGACATGTTTCTGCCTCCCTGGCGTCATCAACGCGGCTTCGAGCGTACATTCATCTCTTCCTTTTGTCGCTATTGCCTCACAGCCAAAACCACAACTTCAACTACAGTTAAAACGACAACCTCGTAGAAACACCCGTCTGTCGTCCAAGAAGCAACGACATAAACCGGCTACTACTACTAGCGCATTGGGAAACCGCACATGTGAAATTTGCGACAGGTTTACCATGATGTATAATATAAGTGAGGCAACAGCGACAAAAGGTAGAGATGAAGATACGCTCGAAGCCGTGCTAATGACGCCGGATAGGTAGAAACATGTTCGCGTGTTAGTGTACTTTTTCTTTCCTTTTGTTGCGCTATCTTAGCATTATATATTTTTGGTTATTGTTTCTAGGCATTTTCTGATGTGTTCTATTTATGTTATACATGGTTCAAATCAGAAAAAAATTCTTTTTGTCGGTATCAAAATCCAATATGGAGCCAACAAAAAATAGGAAAATTAACGCTGGTCAGAACGAATTGAAAAGTTACATTAAAATTTTGCGTTCGAAGGTAGCCTTGAAAATGAGTTTTTAATTTTTCCCCGCAAGACCGAATAAAGGTGATAGAGGTCACAAGTCTATTTTCTCTTCGGATTCATAACAACCATAAAATTTAGCGACTTTGGCAAATTTAAACCTACCTTATCTCCAATAATAAAGAAGGACGGCTTCATAAAGGTTGAAAATGAATTAACTCATAGATAGTAATCTACTGAATTGTTAATAGTCTTATGAATAGAGAGCACATGGTTTTATGAACTTCAATTTAGTAACTATTAGACCATCATTGGAACAGGATATACGTTTGTACATGTTTATCAAACTTTACATTGTCATCTCTTAACGTAGACGGTATCATATAGATACATTGATATATTTTAACACAAACAGAATTTTTTTTTTAATTTATTAAAAAATACAGACAAGAAAACTGTTTACCTATTTCATTTGTCATCGAATTGTTAAATGCACAAATTTATTTAGTGAAATAACTACCCATAGCTTACGTAAAATGTAGACAATTACCCCTATTAAAGAAAATTGTTTTGGAAATGCTAGTATAAAATCAATGTATCAAATCGTGTTACTTTTAGTAGAGAGCATACTAACAAAGCGGGTAGAATGGTGCGGATGAGCTGTATCGAAGCATTGTCAAGAACAAGTTGGATATTGTTAAAAGAAGGGTTACTTCCCACGGCAGCAACAAACAAGATACAAATAACCAAGTTGATTTTGCACTTAATTTGGGCGGTTTTTATACTACATCTAATGTTGCAGAATATCTTGAACGGACTTAGAACTAAAGATTTCATATTGGTAAATCGAATGATTTACGTATTAATGCCCGTTATGACGTCAATGGCAAAATCTCTCGCGGTGCAAATAAATAAAGAGTGTTTCACGTCATTGTTAGACGATTTAGAGTCGAAGACATTCAACGCTCACACAGAAGAGCAAAACAGGCACGTCCAATTTGTTGATAACGTTTCCAAATTAATGCTGAGGTATTTCATTATAACAATGGGTTTATTTCTAACGGTTGCATGTTTTCTGCCTATCGTAACAAATGTGCGAATTCTTATACCTTGTCCATATTACATGGGAAAATACGAAGTCCTTTATAAAGTTCTTCACCTATTCATTATACTTTACATGGGACTAAACGCCGCATGTTTTGACTTATTGTATCTATCATTGATGGGCCTATGCGTTGCTCAATTAAATATACTAAAAGAGAAACTAATGCATTTATTCCCAGATGCTTTTGCAAGGAATTCCAAGAATTTTAATTATTACGTGGACAAATTTTTACAAGATGGCGTTACTCTGCATGAAATGATAATTAAGTAAGTAATACTCAGCAGAAATTTTTCTGTGTATAAAAGGCCAGTTTTACAGATTCGTTCAGAAAATCAGCATACTCTTTTCTTTTCCAATATTTATGCAGTACATGTGCGGATGCTTTATAATATGTAGCACAATATTACAACTAACGATCATGGTAAGACATTTATTATTATATTACATTTGCTTCTAGAAAAATTATTTCTTTTACTTTTTTGTCCTCTTTGTTCCATGCAAAGATTGTTACGGGGTAGCAAATTTAACTAACCAACTAATATCGAACGTCTAGTTTTTAAAGGAGTTTGATACATTAGATTTATAACTAAACGGCCGCAACAAATACTTCTTCACAAGAAATAAAAATCGTGTTGCAAATGAAATTTCCTTTCTTCTTCAATCTGGAATATGAAGTATATACTTTAGTTATTTAACGTGTTTCTGAGGTTGTTCTTAGTGTTAAAATGAAAATATATTGTAAAATTACTATTATCTTGAACTTCCAAGTTCTATAGAATGGAACACCATTTTCAATAACGATTTAAAAGCAACTTATAAAGAAGTATGCGCTTAATACGAAGATATATCAATATCGCAAACATAGCTATGAAGTAATAACATTCTTATTATTTTATGCACGTTTAGGTAAATGTATAAAGTTAATAGTTATATTTAATAGTTTATTTTGTAGTAACAATGTGTATCAAAAACACAGAAGCACATCATAAAAAACTAAATATTTATAAAATTGTAGATTGCGAATAAGTAAAATTACTATTAAGAGGCTTGAGAATGTCGACGAAGATCACACGACGAAACGTAGCGAAATGAAGTAAATCCAAGAAAAAAATGATTTTTTTTAACCAAAGGGCCTAAAAACCCAAAGCAAATAAAACACTAGAAAATTACACATTTTAAATAAATAATATATAAATAAAATAAATAAAATAAATAAATAAATAGATAAATAAATAAATAGATAAATAAATAAATAAATAAATAAATAAATAAATAAATAAATAAATAAATGTAAATAAATAAATAAATAAATAAATAATGTAATAATTTGTTGAAATGCTGCTCTTCTTTTATTCAAACTCGTACGTTATTAAAAAGTTTTAGTACATTGTAATTGCTTTCTGTCAATGTTTGTAATGTAATATAGCCGTTTGCATATTTTTTGTATAAATGTGACTTCATTAAGTATTATTTACCAAAAGAAAGTTTAAATTCATATAGACATTAAATTCCTTCCGATGTTTAGTACGGGACTCTCGAAAACTAACGAAGATAAAGAGGAGCGTTCATGCAAAGTCAGACATATCAACATAAAATAATTTTGAAAAACGTGAAAAACTTTTTATTCCCAGAACAATTCTGAGCGCTGTAGGCGATAAAAACAATCAAGAACACTACGTATGAAGCCAATAACGGACGTGTCTAGTTGTGAATGAGCGTTTTGCTTTTTGGAAAAAATAAGCGGTTATCTAAATATCTCGAAAGAACCGTTTCCTTGTCATTTCGTACGATAGATATAACTCTATTATTATTAACTTAAAAAACGGGTGTAAAGTAGGAAGTTGTGGGTAATTATATGTTTAGTAAGAATTTTGTTTTTAAGCTACAATTTCTTCAGTATGACAAAAGAATGTGCATTCTCCTAATAGAATTGCCACCATCCTCTCTTTTTAATTTCCGAAGTGTTCACCAAGTATGTTGATAGATGCACATCCCGCTTGATAATAGAATTCAAGATTTATTTTTCTTTCAACGTCGAAGTTGTAATTAACTATTTTGGCGTGAAATATTAATTATTCTCTTGGAATTACGATTTTTACGTAAAAACAATTTCTGGGAAACTAATAAACAGAGTATAACAAACAATAAATTAAAAAAAAAAAAACAATAATGTATTGTACAATGAAAACAGTACCTAAACATAATTAACGTAAATAAAGCGCCTATTTAAGACATAATATACTTAAAGACTCCATCATCATAATTAATGCACAAGTTATGATTTTTTAAAGTTCAAGTTGTTACGTTTGTGACGAAACGTTCATCAATAGAGCTCCCCAAAGTGCGTGGCAAGTCAGAAGGCGTACCGCCGGGTGTGGCCGGGGGGATATGTAATGTAATATATAAGCAAATAATTCGCATCGCATTTCGGTAGTTTATTACCGTATGCGATCGGGTTGTGACGGTATGGCGGACGCGCGTAGTAAGAAACGCCCACAGGCCGACAAAGTGAAAAAGTTCTGTGGAGAATTTCCTGACTTAATATATAAAGTGGAAGTAAGATTATATGTAAAATTTGTAATATACCTCTGATGTGCAATGATAAATATGGCTGTAGAAGACATGTAAATAGTCAGCAACACAAAAATAAAAAACTGGGTGTATCACCGACTGAGGCAACTCAATTTATAATTGATTTATTTTATATGCTGACTGCGTGTAATTTACCGTTTTCCTTACTCAGGAAGAAACCATTCCGTGAATTTTGGAATAAATATAATCCAGACTTTGAGTTACCGTCGGAAACAAGCTTAAGGAGATGTGTGCCAAGTGTACGTACCGAAATTGAAAACAGGATCAGATCTGCTATAAAAAATAAACTACTGTGGTTATGTATTGACGCAACGACAGACCGTCAAAGAACATTCTATTTTGAATGTGATTGTACGTATACTGGAACCTCGTCAACCTACAAAGGGAATTTTATTAGCTAGTAAAAGACTAAAATCGTGTACTGCCGACGCTATCGAGAGCGTAGTCGTTGATACTTTACAAACATTTGAAATTGCCACTACTCAAGTATTAATTTTCATGACCGATGGTGCCGCGACAATGCGTTGTGTAGGTCGTTCTCTTCAAGAACATTATGGGATGATGTTACATATTACTTGTAAACTTCATGCTCTGCATATTGTGGCTGAAACTATTCGTGCAAATTTCCCTGAGGTAAATGCATTAATAACAAATACGAAACGAGTGTTTCTCAAATCTCCCAAACGTACCAGTGAATTTCATAAACAGTGTCCCGGTATTCCCGAACCACCAGAGCCGATTCTTACGCGTTGGGGGACATGGCTGAAGGCAGCGTTTTATTATTTTAAATACTTCCGGCAAATAAAATCAGTCGTCTTACAATTCAATCCCAACGAAACTGCGGCTATTAAGGAAAGCCAGGATAAATTCCAAGATATTTCCGTTGAAGCAGATTTACAAACCGTTTACAACAATTATAGAGAAGTACTTGAGGCAATAAATAAATTACAAAATAGTGCACTGTCCCTGACGGAGTCAGTACAAATATTAGATGACGTTAATACACTCCTACACTGTATAAATAACACAAAAAATGATATCGTTACAAGAAATTTTGAAAGTGTTATGAAGAAAGATACAAATTTTAGCAGGTTAAGACAAGTTTGGGAAGGTAACTCTACTGATCCGGTGACTAAATTCAAAGATTATTTTAATTACGCGTGTATTACATCATTAGACGTCGAGCGTTCATTTTCAAGATATAAAAGCATTTTTTCAGAACGACGAACATCCTTGAAAGAAACGACTGTGGAAACATTCCTAATGCTTCAGATGTTTGAGAAATCGGATTGCGCTTACGGTAACAGTTTTAATGTGCCTACCTCCTCGTGTGCTGACTAATACTATTTTCCTTGTGCATTAACACCCACTATATTGGATACGGCTAATTACAAAAGTAAGCGTTTTAAAATTCTTTATTTCTTTTGTTTTTATGTACTTTACTTATGTTCCTTATCGACGCCTATGGTGCGCCACGCAGTTGGGGAGCTCTAGTCATTACTCATTATTACTCATTACAGTGTAATTCGTGAGAGAAAAGTAATTTACATAATTGGTATATACAGGGTTACCTGTAAATAGCACGTAAGCTACCGAAATCTGAAGACTATCGTATCGATATGTTCCTTATCGACGCCTATGGTGCGCCACGCAGTTGGGGAGCTCTATTCATCAATATTAGTGTAAGCTTCTGCTACAGCTTCTCTAAGATCATATACTGTGTTGTACTATTTTCGGTACCTTTTTCTTTAGGTGTCTTTTACCATTCCCTATAAGTAGAAATTTAACTCAGACAAATCAGGGAATCAAGGTGGTCATGCAACCGGCGCATTTCTTATTTTCCACGAATTCGAAAACGCTTAACTTTGATGATTTGATGCCCTATCGTGATGTGGATGATTCATCAAACATGTTGTAATAACACGTTGTAATAATTGTTCGGCAGAAAGTGAAGATAGCGATCACCAGTCAGTTTACTATCTATGTTTAGACAACGCCGTACCAAACACTAACCCAAATTCAACTTGAGGTCGTGCATCCATAAAAAGTCGTCATCTCATTTAGCATTTAGCAGTTTGTAATTTGTCATCCATCCACAATACTTTAAATTTTAAAAATCAAAATAAAAAAATACAAATATTTTGTTATACTTCAAAGACTAGCACTAATAAACGACTAGGTTAAACTGCCTTAGTATTAGAAAATAACAAAAAAAGCTGTTACTTCAAGATATTTAGTTAGTCGTGGATTCTTGTTTCAAAAACCAATAGGCCCGTTCGATTGAGTTCGCAAAATTGTAATTCTTACTCCATTTGATTCTTTTTCTATTTCCGCCCTATTTACCTATACACTGCTTCGCACTATAAACACACCCCTTAAAGTTTTACTATATAAAACATCAGCAGTGTCCACTTGGTCTGCTTCTACAAAATAAATACTTTTACTGAGATTGACTCAGATTAAGATGGTTATAGTATTTTAATTTATTATTTATGAACAAACCTAAGGACCTTACAGCATTTTAAAAATATACATTTCCTATATGTAATATTATTACATTTGGCGGTTCTGTATCTTCACTGGCCTTGAAAAGTATACTTCCTCTCTCTTTGTACGGCCATTGTTTTTGTCAAACCAATTCAACAAAGATTGTATCAAACTAAGGAACCAATTTGTGCGATCTTTATTCAGAAGCATAACTGAAAAGGACAAAAGCGAGTGAAATATTTTTCTTTTGCAGCGACTAGACAGACTCGTGTCTATTCGTCCCATAAGAAAGGGTTCGTGTTGCTTATTGATTTCCCCGAGAGTCGATAAAACACGAGTCTGTCTAGTCGCTGTAAAACGGGTATGATTTCACTCGCTTTTGTCCTCTCTAAACATAACATTTGTGTTATTTGCGAAGCTAGCAGCCATACGTTGTCTTCGGTAGCAACGGAAAAAATATCGTTTATAAAAACTGAAAACAACAGGGACCAAGTCGCTACCTTGCAGTACCCCTACAGTAATGTTTGTCTAACTTGAACGAACTTTTTCTGTTACACATGAAATTTCAATCACCTATCTTCTATTTTGAGAATATAAATTAAACCCAGCATTTGCTACAATAATCATGAGGTTTGCTTAGAAATTATTCACGTTGTATTAAGTTGCAACATGCAAATATAACGAAGGTTTATTTACAACCTAGGGAAATTCAAGCGGGCGGATAATCTTTTCAAATTCATACTTTTATTTAGATAATCAATACTTGTCTTATTCAAGTGATATCAACCAAATTGCACACTAACATAGGTTTTTTTTTTATTTTTGATTGGATATCTTTGTTAGCCTATTAGGAAAACAACTCATTTAAATATGAAGGGGTAGATTAAGAGATAAGTGAATAAAACCCATCAACGTTACTTTCACTAGTTTATTATGTAACAACCAGAAACACGGCGACGGTAAAATATTGGGATTCGAGCACGCTTTTGTCCGATCCTGCGCCACGAAATCAGAAAATTCTTTCAATTTACAGCAAGGATACCACTTACCCTAGGGACCCTTCCGAGACATCTAAATAGCGATTAGTGATGCATAACTTGCTCCTTTTGACACATCTCCCATCTCTCTGCCGTCCACTAAGGACCACTTTTCTAACCGAGGATGTATCTAACCGACGTGTAGTTGTTGACCAGCTATTATATAAACGAGTATACAAACAATACGCATGCATCAAATCTGGCGAGAGAAATAAACAGTTCTTTTATCTTTAAAACTAATACTTACTCTCGAATTTAACTACATAAGTGGTAGCACCCATCTCTTGCATTCCAAATGACCCTCCACAGTTTCGTGAAGAAATATTTTGAACATTTTTTGAATTACGCGAATGATAATCTACCATCTTGAACTTTTTTTTAATTGCGACTTTTCATTGTGAACATGCTCGCCTTATATTTGTTATTCGATCGGATAGCACTATTGATTGCTTATTCTTTTGTTACAGGAAGAAGCTGATAGCACAAATATTATAAGCATCATTGCATTTGCTTGTGTAGCATTTTTTCAAATGGCAGCGTACCACTGGCTAGGCAATGAAATAATATTTAAGGTATTTATTATTGATTTACATGTTAAAAAGATTAACGAATTTTTCAAACAAATTGGAATATATAAAAGTAACTTCATTCCTGACCCCCGTTGTCTAGTAATCATAGAATTAATAACGAATTCATATATTTGTTGTGATACAGTGCTGACCAGGGTTTCTTTGATGCGTTGTGGTGGTTCCTCAAAGGCCAGAGTAAACATTTTGAACCTCCTATTCACCAGTTAGCGAACTCGTGCTGCGCAGTACGGAAGAGGATTATCTTGTTAGAAGTAACCACTGCGTACGAGTGATGTGTTGTCCTCCATGAAGTTCCGTTAGATATGGAGATACAATAGTTCAGTGACGGTTTCTTTGTTTAAAAAGTACTCTCGGTTCATATGGATTTTGTGCAGCCCAGAACTCGCAGTTATGTTTATTCACTGACCCACTCAAATGCACAAGAATTTCATCGGACATGAAAGAGATAACAGTGGCATCAATGTTTTAATGCAGTTGTGCAGCGACTAACTTTTTCAGGCTCGGAAAAAATTTGCACTAGTTGCATATGCCAAATCGAAATAGAGAATTGTGCATGCGGCAGCTTTCGGCATGTCGATCTCCATGGATGAACTTCGTTAGGATAGTCAGGACAATCTCTCTGTTCATACACTTCTTTTCCGTCTATTGTTTCTCTTACAATCAACTATTGCAGATAATGTGTGAACAAATTTTTCATGTGTCAAAAACTAGAAATAGAAACGAAAACACTTCTGGCCGCTAGCTTCTTTAAGCATCAGTTGCGTTGCGATCACCTGAAACATTGAATTCCATTATCCTGTAACATCTTTTAGCTACACTCTGCATACTCAAAGGTTTTAATAGCTACTATTTTAGCCAATAATATTCTAATACTAACAGACTGAACATTCTTAATTTTTTTTTAACTATTGGCACGATTTGTACGTTATATTGTACATGATCTTTCATACCAAATTATGAGCCTATTTCTGACTTAACGTATGTACATTGGTTACTTTTGACCGAAAACGCATTTTAGGTTATTTATAGACCCATTTACAAAGGAGATTACAAGATGCCAATGACCGATCAGATTGAAACCAGGCAGATAGGACCTATCAAATATTGTACAACATGGTTTCCCTTTAGGCAGAACTCTTCGTCTAAAATAGTACACCGCCCAAGCTTCAGTCGTGCATTTGAACGCATAAACACCGCGTTCCCCCAAATGTTCTACAGCACTCAATGGTCTCTACAAATTTGCCAAATGTCAATCCAATCAGTGATGGAAATATGTTGGAATTTCCCTTTATTCGACAGTGCGGGATACTTAATGAAACTAAATTTTTAGGTGGTTACATCAAGTCTATAAAGGCTAAATAGATTCTTCAAAGAGATTTGAATTACAAAAGTATTGAAAGCATTTTCTTTAAACCCTTCGAATTTAGTACCAAAACAATTTAAGGACTTTGAACATTGAAGATTGATATTGTTATTTATGTTCAAGACGAGTATATGTTCATTGAAGGCAATAAAAGTTGTTAAATTAAGGCATTACAAAGCTTTATCCCAGAGCCAAACTTCCGGGGACGGTAGTGTATACGTGCATACTAAATGTGCAAAGAATTGTGTTAAAGTTTTACATATCGCGGACTTTCAAGAACTTTTTAATGAAGATGTTAGCACTGATAGATCAGATTCATCAAGTGAATTAAATTTGCAAGTTTTGCAAATATTCCTAAAAGAATTTTTAGATAACCTACCTAGAGTAGAGGCAGGATGTTTACATACGGTAGAGGATCGACAGCCAAAGTGAGCGGGCTAAGATTTGCTAATATTTTAAGCCGATAAATCAAAATGAATGACTACGTATCTTAATTTTTCAATTTTATTAGGATTAAGTTAAATAGCCCAAATTTTTGACTTTTCACAAAAGCATGATTATTTAATTAGAAGAACACGCTGCTTATTTATCTTATGGAACAATTACAGAACTTCAAAAGGTGAAGGTTTAAAGACAGTCAACAGGTTATTCAGGGTAACAGTTTTAAACCAAAAGCAAGTTAAGATGTTTAAAAGCTTAACCTTCAAAGAAAAATTGAGTATATTGTCGGAAAGGAAAATCGTATTGTCTTCTGCAATTCCAACATATAGTTCGCGAACCCAGAAGAAACGCATTTGTTACTGAATGCGTTCTTGAAACTGAAAACTTTCATTGAAATAGACTTAATCTCTGTAACTTCTTCTAGATCATCATTACTATCGTTAAAAAGCACTCTTCTTGGGCTAGTTTTCCAACGCTTGGTAGTGTTTTTGCGTGTATTGTATGCGGTTAATTACCTAGAAAAACTTACAAGTAAATGGAAAACCCACATGCCTAACTTTTGGAAAATTGTTGCTAATATTATCACTTGACTGTTAAATGATAAGGCATAACTCTTTTTATATCGCGCATGATAATAAAACACAAGAAACAACACAGTTGTTGGTCGGCGGGTAAAGTGCGCAGCGAACACCGGTCTCCACACGATATGCTTCACGCAATCCTTGGTGCATCTAACAATCCAACGGAAGTATGCGCTTACCAAAAGAGAATTTTGTAACCAAGATGACCTCCAAATATTGTTCAAAAACATCACTTGTTGTTAGCAATAATTTACAGATTCGCACGTTTCTCGAATTTGATCCACGCACTTAGCGCTTGCCTTACATCAGGATGATTAAAACAAGTGCAGGTCTATATTCAAAGTTCAAAGCACCGCACTCGTAGCATTGCCTGCACTTCGACTGGCCCAATCAACAATAACAAAAATCAGTAAATTTAGCGCCTTTTGGATTTTGCAAGGCATTTTGAGAAATTAAGAGGAGCGATTTCGACACATAAGAGTAATCATTATATTTTGTGTTGCAAGGCAGAAAATCCAGATGCGTATGCTCGCGTGATCGTTCTTTTGGTTCGGACGAGAAGTAAACGGCGAAAGCATCATATAACGTACATCCAATAGCAACTCAAAAGGATAATTCTGGAAGTTTTTTGAAGTTTTCCTGTATTACCGAATGATGAAACGTAGCTGTGGCAAATTGTTAGAAATAATTGGTCCGTTAATAACACATCTTCAATTTCTTCAATAAGTTCATTAGTATCAATCACTGTTAATACTAGTTTATTACCTATAATATATAACAAGGTTCGACGGCCCAATTAGAACTATGACTAAACTATCACCAGTAAGTGCATCCCGTACCTGTCCGTGGACTCATTGGAGTATAGCGATAGTCGCTATACTCCAATGCTTTTGTCTTTTTTCTCCATAGCTGCGAGAAAAAAGACAAATTGCAACCTTTTAATCGCTGCAATTAAACAATAAGTTTTATTTTTGCCACTGAAGAGTCGTGCAACTAGAAATCGCAAATGTGCAAGTAGGGGCCCGCTCAACCTAACGTTTAGTAAACAAGAGTAGCATTTCAAAGACTTATTATAATATTCACATTTAGTAACATATGAATAGAATATTTTCTTTCGCATCGATGATTTATTATTTATATACACATTACTTACAGAGTGACAAAATTATCGAATCAGGTTACCTTTCAAATTGGCCCGAATTAAATATAAAATCTCAACGATCAATTATATTACTAATGGAAAGAGCAAAAAGACCTTTAGTCATTCAATTGTATAAACTGGTATATATCTCGTTGGATTCATTAGGTGTGGTAAGAGTTTTAATTAATTAATAAGTTTACCGAATTGCAGTTAACGATATCTGTTTCAGATAATCAGATGGTCCTACTCACTTTTTGCTGTAATAAAGGCAAGATATAAATAGAGTTCTTTTAAATGTATGTATGTAGAGGTGCAGGGATGTTGCGGCCGGACGAAGATGACGCAGCTATCTGGGGGAAAATCCATTTTCAAAGAAAAGAAATTCGGCAGACTATGAACGAAAGGCGCAAACTCTTGTATTTGAATAATTAATTAAACTTCAAAATATTATTTCTCATTACTGTTTGGCGCTATAAACTTAGCTCTTGTATGGTTCTCTAAGGGGACCATACAAGTTACTTACTGAAGTATGTACAATGAGGATGCGTAACTAAAATAAAGCCCTACAAATCTATATCTTTAGTATTCAAATTTATTGAATCTAATAGTTTAATTTTTCAATAAAAAAACCAAGTTGACCTAAAAATGTAGTGTCCGAGTTCTGTACTTTCTGTACTTCCTTAAATTTAGATAAGCCTAAATTTAAGGAGTTCTTAATTCCTCTCCAATTGCTCGTTTATTTTCTGATCCTTCGGATTACAATCCTCTCTCAGCAGGCCATTTCCTCATCGATAGACCTACTATTAATACTTCTGATAAGCAATACATTAAACCAAATTGAAATATTACGCCTTCAGAAATTGCACCAACAATTTTCAGCCAGGTGATTAAAGGATATTAGGCAATTACAACAACAGCTGAAGTGGTAAAAAGAACTTACTTTAACTGCTGAAAGTAAATGTGATGGGGATGATAGAGAGTGAAAGTCTTCCTCCATTGTGGCACATTAGACGAGATCTAGAGTTACATCCCGATGGCATCACAAATGTGGCGTCCATACTGGAAAGATATCGAAATGATGCGTTCTTCCTGGCGTTAGATAGACTTCAATAATTAAATCGTCGGTACAGATAAATGTGATTTATTTACAAACTCACACATTTTCTATTACATACTTTTAGATAATGTGATGCAAGATTTTAAAAACCTAAATTTTAGAAGTAAAAATTTGGCCAACAGGCGATCAGTTAGATTATTTGGCACTTCTACAATTGTTTGATGACCCCTTGCACCTCCTGCTGTTAGTTGCCGCAACTAACCATGAACCGCTATAATATTGAAAAGAAAAACACTGAATTTTTGTCATAAATGTACCTAATGTTTATTAAACTATTGAAACAGAGCAATGTTTTACTAGTAGGAGCTAGACTAGCTTCTATGTATTTTTCCTACTTGTAAAGCGTACATATTTGACGAATATCTGCAAAGTTTACATCACAATAGAAGCAATATATGGTTATTTAATCAATTTAAGAACAAGGACAATAAAAAGTCTTGTATTTAAACAAATCCAACACATTAATCTATTATTATAGATTGTCATAAGCAAGAATGTACAGATTACAGTTACTAGAAAATTGCAATTACAAATTAACTAATGTACTTTCACATTAGTTAATTTCATCGCTATTAAGGGCATTTTAGGAATGGAAGAAAATTGATTGTAGGAGGGAAGCGCGCATCCATATATATAAAGCAATGTAAGTTTATTTTATCGTTTCTAATTTGACCGTAGAGCAGCAACGAAAGACGACAGCGAAAATGCGTTGTTTAGAAGCAATATCGAGAGCAAGATCGCTTCTATTGAAAGAAGGTTTATTCCCTACTAGAAAACCTCAGCTGTTGAAATCGCTGTTCAACCTCATAATCAATTTATTTATTTTAAATCTTATATTTCACAACATTGTAAACGGAATTAGAAGAAGAGATGTACAGGCAATAAACCAAATGGCTTGCCTAGTTTTTATTCCGGTATTTACGCTTAATACGAAGATATTAACGCTTTTCGTGCATAAGGAACGATTTTTGTCCATCTTGGATGTCTTAGCGTCCGATGTCTTTAATACCCACAGCGATGGTTTAAATGTGCACGTACAGCTAATAGGACAAATCGCGAAACTAGTACTGTTCTATTTTGCAGTTGTTATATCTTCCTTTCTGTTGATTGTTACTTTTCTTCCGCTTGTAACAAGTATGAAGCTGCTTATATATTCTCCGTACAATCTTGGAAATTACGAAATCTATTACAATATTTTGCATGTATTTATATCGCTTTATCTAGCGAGTAATTCCGTATACTTCGATTTACTGTACTTATCCTTACTAGGCTTATGTACAGCACAACTAAACATACTAGAAGAAAGGCTAACTAACGTGTTTGAAGATGCAAATGGTAAGAGCAGCTTAGAACTACAAATGGAACCGAATACTATACATCGCAGGATGGAGCAAATCCTCAAAGAATGCATCATATTACATGAAATGATAAACAAGTAAGTACATATCGGTTTTTACATTTAAGTAGTAGTGCTATATCTTGTGGAAAGCATAAGAATAGAAATTTCAAATTTGACAATTTCATTTCAAATGTTGGTAGTTATTGATTATCATTAGACATACAAACTAAAGAACCTTCTCCACATTTACGTTACATGGATTTATATTATATTGGACTCTAACGTCCAATTGTTGACGAACTCGTTTTCTCACCTATCAATGTTTAGTATTTTTCAGCACACATAAATTATTAATAAAATAACAGCTAAAACTACGTTTTAAAAATTTTCATTTCTTTTCATCAAAAAGAAATAATAATAAACAAACAAATATCAATATAATGACTATCAACATAGTTTGGTAATATAATATACATATGTATCTACAATGGCCAAGAATTGTTTATATCAAGTACCGCCAATGATATATTTCGCTAGACTTTTGAAAAGGAAAAGGGCTGTTGTTGCGGCTACTTGAACCGTACGCGAAGTAGTACGCAGTAAAAGTACGAATTACGTATCAAAGCACCATAATTTGATTAAATAAAAGATAGTAGTAGTAATAACTGTTATTTGCAATAATGCTTTAACTTAAAAAAAAAAAAAACAACATTTGTGAAACTATTTCACAAGTATTAAGATCACTGGTAAACAAATCAATACAAAATAGTTCTAAATTCACTGAAAAACTGAATTCAATAAATTGTGTTGGTTTTGTTAAAGCAATAAAAGATATTTGTATATTAACTAATAGTGTATATGATGTAATAATAGATTTATTACATCAATGAACTATCTCTATCAAATTGAAACCTTAACACATCAGAAAATGCCTCGAAACAATAACCAAATATATATAATGCTAAGATAGCTTAGCTCTTTCGTGGTATTGATGGAATAATTCACGGTAAACGCAACGAAAGGAGAGAACAAAAATACTCTAACATACGGACATGTTTCTGCCTACCAGACGTCATCAGCGTGGTTTCGAGAATACTTTTTTTCTCTAGCTTCTATCGCTGTTGCCTCACAGTTAATACCACAACTCTCAAAACTCGACATTTCTTGGCATTTTTTTCCTTTCAGTATTTTTTTTTTTTTTCATCTCCATTTGTTGCGTTTGCCGTGAATTATTCCATCAATATCATGGGGAAGCTAAGCTATCTTAGCATTATATAATTTTGGTTATTGCTTCTAGGCATTTTCTAATGTGTTCTGTTTGTATACATCATGGTAAACTTGTTGGAATATTCGCATGTGTGGTTTCCCAAAACGCTACCAGCACCGCTATTTGGTTTTTTGACAATCAGAGAACTGCTCGAGGAATGGTTTTGGGAACAGTAACTGGTCTATATCGCTGCTTCTTGGACAGCAGACAGGTGTTTCTTTAGTACTAAAGGGCGCCAAGAAATATTGAGTTTGTCGTTTTGAAAGTTGTGGTATTAACTGCGAGGAAACAGCCGGTGATGACGCCGGGTAGGCAGAAACATGTCCGTGTGTTAGAATATTTTTTTCACTCCTTTTGTTGCGTTTACCACGAATTATTCCAGCAATACCATGAAGAAGCTAAGCTATCTTAGCATTATATATAAAATTGAAACCTGTTTAATCGAACTAATGAATACCCGCTTTATTAACTTACGTTGCGAGAGGCGAAACAAACTTTCGCGGTTTTTCATTCATAAATAAATGTTTATCGTACACAAGGTATGTATTCAACGACGTAGTAAACTACCATTTTTTTTAAAATGAACTTAACCCTGGACTAATTTTGATAAAAAGAACGCACGTTTTTATTACCTTCTTCGCTCAATGTTATAACAAGGTGGTTGAAATGGAAATTGAAATACAGGCAGGATAGGGTAATTATTTTGAATTTACATTGTACATAGGTACCTACAATCGCATAACAATATTTATTATTTTTTTGTAGAATGATAGTGGCACACTTCACTAGATATAAGCAGCCTTTTTTGCACGCCATTGTCGAATTAATTAGAAATATTGCTTAGTCGTTCTTTTGTTCTTTTGAATTACAAATTAATAAAAAATTTGGTAACGAATGTCCTTTCGCCACTGAACTACGAAATGTAAGTAAGGTAAAGAGTATGGTAAAGAGTACCCAGTGCATGGACGGAAAATAATTCCTTTCTTGAGAAATCTAGAACAAAAGTTTTCAATTATAAAATATTCAAAGACAAGTACAGCACACCTTAAAATTATACTCAAAGAAATTCAGTGTACTACTCATGATACCAGTTTGGTTTTCTAATTAAAACATCCTGTATATTATTGTAACTATACTCAAGCATATAGGATGTTCAGTTTCCAGTGCACAGATAAAAATGTCAGTAAATGGAACATCTAGTCTATTATTACGTTTTTGTATGCCCCTCTTCAATTCATGTCAACTTTCTTCAATATTTCCTGAACCCGTCTATTTTAGTTTTTAAGATAATTGAGATAATTCAAGATTTTTATGGAACTCCAATATATCTCTAACGGCCGACTTCTTAAATTCTAAGCAGTGACTCAAATTTTATTCGATAGACTGTTTTTTAAGTTTTTGGGAATACATTGTTTAATATCAAGCACATTCTGCAAGATAGCCATTAATATCACAAGTAAACAATAGAAACGCTCTTCTAGACTTTTTAACTAAACATTTTCCTGTAACTAAAACGCGCTATTTTTCTGTAAATTTAATATGGAGCTACGCAGATAAGTTTTTCGCTCGATAATAATATTATTGCCAATAGTATCTTATATTACCAAAATACTAGAAAGCGCTCTGTAAAAATTCGTCTAACAAAGAACGAATGTTTCACTAGAACACGCCTCCCCTTTAATTCGGCTATCGTTGAACATCATCTAGTCATTAGCCACTAGATGTTATTGTTCAATGCTACTTCATTACTTTGTTTTTTTTTTTTTTTCTCACTATTGCAATCGGAAAATCGGAAAGAAGAGTCCATAAATATGCTTAAACATTCTAAAAGAATATCAACAGAGACGCAAGCTGCCACTCGCAGACATATCGAAATCCGTCATCCGCGTTCTTAGATTGATATTGTCAGGGATAACTAACCAATCAGCGATAGGCGTCGCTCACCGCCGGTATAAAAGCACGGTGCTTCCCTCGTACCTGTCGCGGTTGATTTTTACCGCTTTCACATGCTGAAAGACAACGACCGTCCAGAGACTTCTCAAGGTTAAAGAAAAATTTAATAGATTTTGGATCCTTTCAAAAGCCAAGGTATAAAAATTACGTGGCTCAAAGTAACGACAAAGAATTAGAAGAAATTGCTGTTTTAGGGAAAACTGTAAATAACCCGACATATTATATATACATATTAACTCTGAAACTTACTTGCAAATTTTGCGACAATATATTGAACCTTTCGCAGACGAAATATCTTGAAATCAATTGAAATTCGTTTAATTCGATAATAATTTGATCGGGAATCAAGGACCGATATATTGGTCGACAAGATCATCTGATGTAACTCCATTGGATTTTTCCTTTGGGGAAGAATTAAAAATCTTACATTTAAACATTCCGTCAATTCATGATAGGAATTAGAAGCTGCAGTTTTACAAGCGTTCGACTCTCTATCTCCACTCGAGTTGATAAATTCAGCTCAGTGTGTAAGAAAACGGTGTCGATTATGTTTACAACAGAACGGCGGACAATTCGAACACTTGCTATAATCAATCATGTTTACGCATTTTTTAGTAACAAAGGTATATTTTGTAAATATTTCGTTTAAATATGTCGGTAAGAATTTTAGAAATCAACTTATTTTAGTTCTAGCCATGATTAATTTCAAATTTTTCATACATTCTAAATTTTTACCGAATAAACTCTCTTAATTCCTTATTAGTAATGTTATTTATTAATGGTTCCGTTAGTTTAGTTTGTTTGAATTGTTATTTATAACATTTAATATTAAAACAATTTTTTTTGCCTTGTCGAAATTTTTTATTTTTATTTATACAAATAATTTAAAAACTGTTTAAGAAAAATATCAAATGTGTTATAGCATTCTAAAGGTGTTCCATATAAAAAACAAAAGTATTGATAATATCTCAAAAAATATGAGTTTTAACAAAGAAAATATTAGAGCCTAGGATTCTGGGTCAAAAGCGCCCCAAATATAGTTTTTATATAAGTCAAGTATTTTCACAAATAAAAAAGTTACAAGGATTTTTAAAAATTGCACATTTGAAGAAAACGCTCTGTATCTCTTATATTCAGAAAGATATAAAAATAGAGTTTTCACCAATCGATTTCTCTTTAAAACCGAGCTCCAGAAGCTTAGGTCAGTTTTTGTCTAATTCGTTTAGAAATATAACTTTCGTATTAAAAGCATCGAATTCGGCCCACCCTGTACAGCGCGGAATTTTCTTCGGCCAGATACGTATTTCCTTATGAACACCCCGTTATCTGATCTCAGATACATTTATGGTAATCGTAAAATGTGAGATTTTTCCTGTTATGCGTTTATAACGACTTCATTATGAAACCAAAATGACGTAATTTGCATATCCAAAACAGAAATTTAATTTTTAAAATGTCAATGTGACCAACTGCTCATGAAATTCCCTATACATAAAAATTAATAGCTCATAAAAATGTAAAGTGAAACTAACGTTTAACAACGAAATATTCAACTGCATACCGACTTTCCAGAAATTTTATGTCATAACAGAAGCAGTAAAAGAGCTATTCAAGTGATAAGCATGAAAAATGTAACTGTAAACAATCACATCCGCGATGTGTGGATTATTAGATGTTAATAATAATAGTGTAATTTTATACGCTTGTAAATATTCGGGAAAGAAATAACAATTATATGATTATACCTTACAATGATTAAAAAATTATCGAAATTAATTATTAAGGTCCTTGTAAGGGACAGGAGAATTGGTTGTAAGAGGAGGAAAGCGCACATACATACATACGGAGCCAAGTTCTTTTAATCATTTCGAATTTGTCCGTGTTGCAGTAACAAGGATTATGGTTAAGACGCGTTGTTTAGAGACTATATCGAGATCAAGATTGTTTCTGTTAAAGGAGGGTTTATTACCGACTAAAAAACCGCAATTCTGGAAATCATTATTCAACGTCACATTTAATTTATTTCTTCTAAACCTTATATTTCACAACATCGTAAACGGAATTAAAGAAAAAGATGTACAAGCGATAAACCAAATGGCTTGCGTTGTACTAATACCGGTACTTACATTTAACGCAAAAATATTAACGCTTTTCGTGCATAAGAAGCAATTCTTATGCATCATGAATGTTTTAGCATCCGATATTTTTAATGCGCATAACGATGGTTTAAATGCACACATACAACTAGTGAGTCAAATTGCAAACCTCGTACTGTACTATTTTATTATTGTTGCAATTTCGTTCCTATTGTTGTTTACGTTTCTTCCACTGGTGACAAATACGAAGTTGCTAATAGACTCTCCTTACAATTTCGGAAATTATCAAATCTGTTACAACATTTTTCACACTTTCGTATTCCTTTATCTGGCGATTAATTCCATATGTTTTGACTTACTGTACTTATCCCTGCTGGGCTTATGTGTAGCGCAACTGAATATATTAGAAGACAGGTTAATAAACATATTTAGCCATCCAACTGATAAAAACGACCTAAACCTACAGATGGAAATTAATACTACGCAACGCAGGGCGGAACAAATTCTAAGAGAATGTATTATACTACACGAAATGATAAACAAGTAAGTACATACCCTTTGTTACTTTTAATGTATACATATATAAAACAAAAATTTAAATAGAAAATATGGAGCGTTTAATATAATTGCATAATGTTATAACATAATATAATATAATAACAGTTTATATAGTTGTATGATTTATGTTTCTATTTTCTTGGGGAATAATCCTGTAGGTTGCAACTGAAATCATGTAAAAATTTTAAAGCCAAACAGGTTTAATAATAATAATAATAATAATAATAATAATAATAATAATAATAATAGTAATGCCCTTTATTTCTACTGGAACGTACAAAGAAAGTACACAGTAAAAACAAGCGTCAAATTACGAAGAAAGAAAATAATATTACTAAGTGAGATATATCACTTAAGAAATTAAAATATACATAATAAATTTAATAATTAATATATTCCTTTAACGTTATGGTTCATTATTGCATATATACGAATGCGTCATTATTTAAATTTTCTAAAACTTGTCTCTGACTTTATATTTTCAGGTAATTTACTAAATAGCATTATACTTATATTGTACGCCTTTTGTAAATTTTGTTAATCTATATTTCGGAATGTTATAATTAGTTTTGTGCCTAGTACCATATTCATGCATTTTCTCATTCCCTTTGAATTTCTTTATTTTTAAAATCTTTGAAAATAACACATTCATACAGATAAATTCCAAACAAAGTTAGTAAACTGTTCGCCTTAAATAGTGATCGAAGAAGGACACCGTACTTCAGACCCAACAGCGCCCGCAACGCTCGTTTTTGTAAGGTACAAATTCGTACCACATTCGACGAACATCCCCATAACATGATTCCGTATCTAATGATTGGCACAAAATAAGCATGATACGTAGCTTTCATAGTTGTAAAATTCGTTATTTTCTGTAACATTTTTAATGCAAAGCATACACTACTGAATCTGCACATCTGTTCTATTTGTTGATCTCATTTTAGGGTATCATCTATAGCAACACCTAAAAACGAACAATATTCTGTTAACTGAAGTTTTCGGTAATTTAAAGTAATACTACTCGGAGTCTCAGTTCCTTAAATTAATTAAAAAAAAGGCAGTGTGTTTTATTTCTGTTTATTTCCGAACGATTTTGCTGAAACCATTGTTCCGTAAAATTTAGACGTATTGAACCATTTTGAGCTAAGCAATGAAAATCAAAACCACTAAACAGTAAGTTAGTATCATCGGCATAATTCACAATTTGTTGATTGCTGTTGGAGATATCTTCAAATATATCATTAATAAAAATTAAAAATAACAGAGGACCCAGGATACTGCCTTGTGGTACCCCCAACATGCCGAACTGCTTTTTTTGCTTTCTGTTACTTAAATACGACTTGAGCCAATCATTAGCTGTGCCTCTGACACCATAACACTCCAAATTTGCAAGCAAAATAGAGTAAGATATGGTATCAAACGCTTTCGATAGGTCTAAAAGAAGACCTATCGAATTTTAATATTTTCAAGTTTCACTAAATATGAATAAGAAAGCACTTGAAATTAAAAAAACCTTAGCATTGCATATAAACAATCGCAAAGGATCTTCTTAAGAAAATGAAAATGTAATACAAAAATCGTAGATGACACGAAGTTCATTCTGCAATTCTAAATCTTTACAAAATGCATTAGATGTAAATCTTGCAATCCGAAATGTTTACTGTTCATTTCTAAAACTTTAAGTTGATTTATTCACTTTGAAAATAATTTTCACGATTCCTTCTAAATGCTCTGTAAACCAGCGCTTTTTAAAATACTTTTGTAAAGCATAAGAATCCGTTATTTTTCCAACTTAGGTTTATGAAAGTTCAGTTCTGTGAACTACGATTATTTTGTGAGTTAGACGTGCCCCCCGAATTTTCACGTATTTTCCAAAAAATCCGGCCAAATCTTTGTGCCTTTTCTAACATCTATAAAGCGTATCATCCTTAAAACCGAGCAAACTGAAAATGCAGTCGTCAAAGAATTATTATAGGATAAGTCAAGAAGATAAGAAACAACCATATAAAAAAACAACAAACAAATAGGTACGTAAATAAGCCTGCTGGATATGTTAGATAATTACGTAAATAAAATACATAATTTGTACTTAATCTATTTCTTTATATAGGCTAACACATTCATCAGTTATATAATACTTATTTATGTACCAAGTCAGTAAAGAGATTCTTTATCGAACGAGTCTGAGATTATTGAGCCAAACGAGCGCAGCAAGCAAGCAAGGCAAATAACAAGCGAGTTCGTTAAAACAATATACTATCGTGGTGCCTACAAAATTTTATTATATTGAACGTGAGCGTACACCCTTACGCATTATAAAAATTCCTGATATCGAAAGAGTTTGAATTGAAAATATTTTAGGAGTATTTTCTAAGTTAACAATTTGTACGATTATCATTGGTTCAGGTTTTATTGAGCATAGATACTTCAACATGGCTCTCTGCTCTCATGTTGCTTTTCCCCCTTTCATCACGTTTTAAATTTTCTTTATTAAAGTCTGGAGTTAGCAAAGAGAGAGGCGGACGTTCGACGAAAACAGTGTTGTGCATCAAGTGGTGGTTCTGACAAATGCTGGATAGTTGGCAATTTTGCTTGGTACACTTCCAAAAGTATGAATTCCAACTACTTAGATTGGCAATTTCTATAAGTTAGGAAAAATCGGTCATAGGGTGTCGGTTACGACGCGGAATTAAATATTTATTAAATAGTTCTATGGACTTTACTTTCCAACTCTGAAGTGATCAGGCCCGTTGGTTTTTATTTTAGTTAAACGATGATTCTTTGCGTTCTATATCGCTTATTTTCAAATGCAATTGTTCTTCATTAGCCATAAAGACCAGCATCATCAAATAGTTTCATCATGTGCATTTACCTACAATTTGTCTAATTGTGAAAGAATTTTCTTCATTCTTCTTTTTTGTTTTAAAAAAACGTAAATTTTTTATATTCACTAATATCAACATAAATTGTTGCTGAAGGGGCTATTTTCACCGCGAAATAACACAACCATATTAAAGAAGAATACTTCGCCATTCCATAATGTATGTCGTATTGGCAATTGAAAAATCGAAAATTTATGGAGCTTACCTCGTATTGTACTATTTGACCATTGCATACTTATTTGAATTTACACAATGATAAATAAATAATAAAATCAATACTCCTGCAACAAATGATATAATAGAATTGCATTTACTCTATCAGTCTACAAAAGTCTCAAAAACGGTTAAAGATGGCATCCTTTAGTTTACTTAAAGATGCGGGTATGATTTTTGTTTGTGGTTTTTGTGATGGTAGCGCTCGTAATGCTGCACGACAGAATAGGAGACAACCAGCGGATGAAGTATTTTCAAGAACGTTTCAGAGCCCGATAAACCGGTAGTGTTTTGCCAAAACGTACCAGAGATCCGCACGAGTTGCATAACGTAGAAACGCAAGAAGCAATAGTGGATGTCGTAATTGACAACCCTCACGTCAATACTCGACAAATAGCACGATAAGCAAAATCTAGTCGTTGTAGTTTCATATGGAGAATTTTACATCGCAAAATGCTTCATCCCTTGAGTTCAAGTTTTAGCTGAATGGAGATTACGGTAACTGAAGTTTTACCAATAAAGAGTCCAAACGATGTGCCCGAGCATTGGCGTTGCGTGGAGAGTTTACCAGAATAACAGTGCGCTTATTTAAAAATAAATATATTGAATCACTTTACAAAACGTTAAGAAAAAACATAAATAACTTACCTAACATGTTTACATCGTTGCAGAAATATCCGGATGTGCGCGATGAAGTAATTGCACCATCATATATGTTTCTGTATTAGTCTCGGAAAGGTTCGTACGTAGCGACGTAAATAAATGCTTATATGCTGAAAAGGATTGTTCGACGTTGAGAGATGTTATATTTGCATAGTTAAAGTGCTCTTTGTATCTGTACAACGTATCTTCAGTATTGGTAAAAAGTTGCCGTAATTTTGTAAAATCTACATTTTTATCTAATACACTATTAAATTTTTCACGAACACAAACACTTTTTTCATCATCAAGCAAGATATGCAGCGCTAATTCTACGTGGTCAATAATTGCTAATGAGTCCGATAAGGACAGCGCACTGTTCTGTAACTTTTTTATTGCATCCACTATTGGAACGTAACTGTCGTAAATAATTTTTAAATTTACTGCAACTTGAGGATTTTTAAATTGAACCTGACTGAGCCTTATTGCAGCCGCTTCTTTGCCGTCTAGTTGTAAAACTACTGATTTAATTTTTTCAAAATGTTTATAATAATAGAATGCTGCTTCTAACCACGTACCTCATCGTATAAGAATTGGTTGCGGCGGCTCGGGTATGCCAGGACACTGCGAATGAAATAGGCGAATACGTTTCGGAGATTTAAGAAAAACCGCTTTCGTTTGTCCTATTAGTTCATCCACATCAGGATAACTTGTACGTATAATGTTTGTTACAAGGTGTAAAGCGTGAAGCAAACATGTGACGTGCAGCAGGTTTGGTTGAATCGTTTTGAGTAATTTTGCTGTGGAACACATAACCGCGGCAGCATCGGTAACTAACATTAACAGTTGCTCCGGTAAAATTTCAAATTTGTGTAGTGTTTCTATTAATACACTACGTATCGCCGTGGCAGTACAATCTTGCATTCGTTTACAGGCTAGTAAATAAGGGTCAGAAGATCCTTGTGGGGTCAGCGTCCTTACGACAATGGATAGGATGGACTGTTTTTTAATATCTGTAGTTTCGTCCATTGTCAACCAAAGGTATTTATTTTTCACCGTTTTTTTCGTAAAATTTGCAATTCTTTCACGCACTGATGGTACGTAATTGTGTAGCGTATTTTTAGATGGTAATTTCTACGTAGGATTGTATTTATTCCAAAACTGGCGAAACATTGGGTGTTGGACTTTATGTATTGCTATATTGGTCGCAATTAGCATCATTGTTAAATCAACCACAAATTCATTATATGATTTGCGTCTAATCTTTTTCAATTTATGTTTGTCACTATTTATATGTCTTTGACACTGACTCGCTTTCCAAGATAATAAAGTTGTTTCACAAACTAAACATTTCACTGCCTTACCGTCATATATTAAATCGAGAAACCGATGTATAAATTTATTTACTACGGTAGCAGACAACCGATTTGACGCATTATTTTTACGACCTCGCAACATTTTCAGCGTATACTTTAACACGTTAGAACGGCAACTAAATGCATCGTTTATTTTTACTACTTATGCGAGAGCGGAGTTTACCCCACTCTGCTCTCGCATCGACGCTACTGGTCGGGCACATCGTTTGGACTCTTTATTTATCAATGGCAATCAATGGTAAAATAACAGAACACTCGTATGAGGCGAGGTTTACGCGCGTTAGAATCAACAGCGCTCGTAATGAACATTATTCTTCATTAGAAAATCTACATGCTATTCGACAGCGGAGAAACCAACAACGTTTTAATGTATGGGCCGGAGTCCTTACTTCAGGAATTTTAGAAAATGATAAATACTTGCGGCAGATTAAATGACTAAAAATTGATGATTTTTGTACCCGAATAAAGTGTCTCTTTACTTCTATAATTCGCTATGGTAGTGCATATCTCTATCGGTTGGTGATAAAAAAACATTACCGGCTAAAAACTGCTTCATGGATCTGCTAAATTGTAGTTTTTTTTTTATTTATTTAATTTAGTTGTTAAAAGCATTATATGACATAGTGTGACGATCGTGCGTAGTGGTAAAATAGTGACGCGTCGGGCAGAAATGTCTATTAAGTACGTTATGCATAGTAGAATTACTCCTAGTGTATGTAGATCTGTTGGAGAACATTGCAAGAAAAGATCTAGGTGTTCATCAATTCATTCCCACTGTATTTCTGAGTTTTGCGGGTTCTTTTTGCAAAATAAAGATTCTTTCCTGAAAAGTTGATGTACCTCAAAATGTCAATCCATATCCTAAGCGCGATGAAATACGGTTAACATAAGGTGTGTCTCCAAAATTACTTCTTGCAAACGCGTCCACCGTCAGGAAAATATGCGCTTGTATAAAGAAAACGATCGCTCTACATCTAGTGATGTGATATTTTCATACTTAAAATAATCTTTGAAACAACTTAACGCGTCTGTAGATGTACCTTCACAAATTTATCAAAATCTAAATCATTATCTAAACCACTTTCAAACTTAATTAAAACATACTTATTTCTTGCGTCTTCTATCAAACAAAACTGTGCGTGTATGTACATCTTTCACTACTACCACTGATTCCTGTAACGATAGCGAAGAATTTTGTAATTTTTCTATTGCTTGCCCTATTCCGAAGTAATTGTTGTGAATAGTATGTAAATCACGTTTAACCTGACTACCTTTAAATTTTTTCCGATTTTCTTCGATAGCGACGCATTCTTTCAGATTTAATAATAAAACAACCATTTTTACATATTCAAAATATTCATGACAGTAAAATGCCGCCTTTGGCCACGTTTCCCATCGTGTCAGAATCGGTTGTGGTGGTTGGAAGATATTGGGCCGCAATTGCTGAAATTTGCAAATATGTTTTGGGGATTTCAGGAATACCACTTTTTTATACGATATTAATGCATCTACCTCTGGGTAACATTTACGGAGCTGCTGCTCTGCTGCAAGATGTAGGAAATGGATTTTACATGTGACATGTAAAAGGTTGCCGCACTGTTCCTTAAGAGACCGACCTACAGAAAGCATGGCAGCGGCACCATCTTTCAAGCTTTCCCAATGTACTTAATACTACGTTTGAAATTACTTGCACCGTACATACTTCTATTTGTCTGGTAGCTAATAAAATTGAGGATGGCGATTGATTTGGTTCCATTTTAAACACCATAACATTAAGTACAGATCCTTTTTTGCTATTAGTTGCTTCATTCACACACAGGCACGCTTTTTTATTTTTCAGTTCAGCTTTAATTTTATTTTCTGAATGTACAGGAACAGGTTTTAAATAATTTCGTGTATACAGCTCGGTAATTTTACATTAACGTATTTTTAACAAAATGAAATAAAGGAATCGTTGCGTAACAAAGTAAACGGCAAATTACACACAACCATCATTGTACACAAACGAAATAAAAAATTTTCGTATTTTGTATGACACTAGTTTCTCTATCTTTGTGTCTTGCGCTATGTGGTGTTGCAAATTTGATTATGATTTGATTAATATTAAAAGGACACGTTCTCGACATATAATGCCCATAATACCCAAAGTGTACATGAATGTTTCCATAGAATTGAATAATTACATTTACTTAAGCGGGATGCTATATGAAAAATATAGATTCGAATTTGAACAGCCTGTTTTGCCTATTTTGAATCTATTGACAGAGTATCAGTTATAGAGGAACAATTATTTCATAACCGGTAGTTCGTAATAAATAAGTAACTACTGTCAACTGCAAAATGTAAAATAATAGACAGTCCATTTAAAATAAGAAAGTTGACATCCACTTTCGGGATGAGCGGAAGTAGCGTCTGCAAAAATATTTCAAATAATCTCTGTAAAATTGAATATCTACGATCGCAACATTTTGATTTTGTGTTTTACTTGTTTCTTCAAATACACTCCGCCAAAAAAGTATCGCATAAACTAAAAAAGGGCATTTATAAACCAAGATATTTTTATACGTTCACAAAAAATTTGCCTCGTGTATGTGAACTATAAAAACACTAACAAAATCATGGAACATAGCTTTTTTACTTTTTTTTTTTCTAAAAGAACACATTTAGAAAAATGCATATGTGTAAGGTTTGTTCAGTTGTTTATTGAAAGTCTTCCTATACGGACAAATTTTAAAGTGCGAAGTCAGAGTTCTGTACCAACGCTTTTAAAACTAAAATGAGCAATTTAACTTCAGAACAAGTGGCTGCTATAGTTGCTTTAATCGAAGATGGACGATCTCAAGCATACGTTGCTAATTTGATGAACATCAATCAGTCAAGTGTTTCTAGAGCCGTAGCCAGATATAGGGAAACAGGCAATTACAGTAGAAGACCTGTACCAGGTCGTCCAAGATGTTCTACTCGCCAAGATGACCGCTATTTACTACCACAAGCATTACGTCGAAGACATGTAACTGCGAGACAATTGCAGAACGACCTGGCTAGAGTCAGAAATACTCGTGTGAGTACTCAAACTATTCGGAATAGGTTACGACAGAGTGGATTAAGAGCTAGAGTAGCTGTAACAGCCCCTCGTCTCACTAGGAACCACCGAGTGGCTCGCTTAAGGTTTGCCAGAGAACATGTAAATTGGAACATTAATGACTGGGCCGATATACTCTTCACAGATGAGTCAAGATTTGGTCTTTACACCTCAGATAGGCGTATCTCAGTGTACAGACGAGACAGTGAGCGCTATTCGCAGTGTAATATCAGACCTAGACCTAATTTCGCCAGTGGCTCTATTATGGTTTGGGGAGGCATCTGTTTAACAGGTCGTACAGAGTTAGTACCAGTAGACAGAGGTACACTGACTGCCCACAGGTATATAACGGACATTTTAGAAGAACATGTAGTACCATATGCGCCAATTATAGGAAACGAATTCATGTTAATGCACGATAATGCACGACCGCATGTTGCAATAATCGTCTAGGAATACCTTAACGATGTTGGTATTCCAGTTTTAGATTGGCCTGCGGTAAGTCCGGACATGAACCCTATCGAGCACGTGTGGGACCTCCTTCACAGACGGATACGAACCCAAAATGTTGCCCCAGCGAACCTGCATGGACTAGAAAATGCTCTCCGTGACGAGTGGGAGAATTTGGATCAGGCTTATATGCGGAGGTTAATCGAATCTCTGCCAAACCGTATGCGAGCGGTCATAAGAGCCAGAGGTGGCAATACTCAGTATTAAAAGCTACTGTTATGACATTTTTCTTTCCAAAATTATAATTTCTTGTTTTAATAAAAATCTCAAGTATGAGTTCTTGTTTTTATTTGGCCTGTATTTTATTTAAACAATCATAGAAATTATATCTTAGAGCGCATTAAAGTATTTACAACTTTATGCTACAAACAAAGATTATGTGATACTTTTATGATTCAAAACTAAATTATGCGATACTTTTTTAGCGGAGTGTACTTTTGTCCTATGCACAAAACGCCGTAAGCGATGCATACGTGCACATACGTATATGCATGCGTATATTTACGACCATCACTTTGTTCTTTCTTACTAATAAATATTTTGCATTCGTGCACAAACGTTCGCAAGCATAACATATAAATTATAACCTCAAAAAATATTTTGTCAGTTGACATTTCTGACATCAATGTCAATGAAAAAGTCATTGACCATTTCTTACGGTGCTCATTAACACATGCATTTAGCAGTAAATAAACATATGCAAAAGTTACGATAGGTGAGCTTATTAAAAACTACATTGTTTACTTATCTGTATCTTCTTTAATTGACAATTATTGTTAAAAGGAAGCAAAGAAATTATTTTACATATTCTTAATGATTGAATGTTAAACGTGAATAACATTACGATATAGAAAAAAAATGGAAAGTAAGTACAAGATAACTTACGTTGTGCAACTATGTACCTACCATCTACAAATTAAAATTAAAATCACAATAAAAGAAATAAACGTTACTCAAGGACCAACAACAATAATTATCAAGTACAACATTGAACAAGCATTAATCAAAAGGAAATATTCCGAAGGAAATGTAAGACGAAGTTCCAGCAATAATTGTGAATATTCTAAACTACAACCGTAAGACTAGATCGGCGCACTTGTAAATATTTGAAAAGAATTTGAGTTTGAAATAAAGAAATTGTTATTGCTTATAATTAGTAAGAAGTCACCCAACTGCAAATGTAATATCAGCGTTATTACGGGGAAGTTTGGGGGATAGGATAGTTGATTGCAAAGGGAAAGGGAAACACACGTCCGTATACAGAGCCATCAAACTTCCTTTAATCATTTATCGGTAATGCAGTAACGAAGGAGGATGGTTAAAACGCGTTGTTTAGAGACAATATCAAGACCACGATGGTTTCTATTAAAAGGAGGTTTATTCCCAACGAGGAGACCGCAATTATCGAAATTATTGTTCAACGTCGGGATGAATTTACTTATATTATACCTTCTAATTCATAACGTAGTGAATGGAATTAACAGAAGAGATAGACAGTTGGTAAATCGAATGGCTTGCGTCGTTTTAATACCGTTGCTTGCGTTCATTTCGAAGATATTAACACTTCTCGTGCATAAGAAAGAATTTTTATCCATCTTGGATGTCTTAGCATCTGATATCTTTAATACGCATAGTGATGGATTAAATGTACACGTACAGCTAGTACGTCAGATCGCTAAACTGGTACAGTATTACTTTGCTATTGCTATAACTTCGTTTCTATTGATGTTTACTTTTCTTCCACTGGTGACACGTATGAAGCCGCTAATAGAATGTCCTTTCGATCTCGGAAATTACGAATTTTGTTACGACATTTTGCATACATTTATATTGCTTTATGCGGGAACCAATTCCGTCTCGTTTGATTTATTGTACTTATCCTTAATGGGTTTGTGCATAGCGCAGTTAAATATCTTAGAGGACAGATTAATAGGTATATTTGAAGATGCAACTGTTAAAGGCGACTTAAGTCTGCAAATGGAAATTAATACTGCACACCCTGGAGTAGAGCAAATCCTAAAGGAATGTATCATATTACATGAAATGATAAACAAGTAAGTACAAATATATCTCATGCCCGTTTTCTTTTTTTGTTTTTTTTTCTTAATAACTATAGAAATATATAAAACATAGAATTTGTTCAATGGTCAATTTTCTTTCGAATGCGTACCCAATTCGCATATCTCAGATGCATATCTGAGGAGATAAACACCGAAAACCGCAGCGATGTCGATTTTCCGTCCAATTTCGACCGTCCGCGGCGACGTTTCCGAATCTCGCAAGCCTTTAAAACTAGCAGGCCGAAATTTCACGTGGAAGATACAGTAATATAGCAGCTTCGATTGGCCTAGTTAGAACTTCGAAACGGCGAAATTTTAGTGTTTTCACATTTTGAAATTCTATCACTTTGGGTTAAAATTTTCACGGCTCGTCTATATCTCGACCATCGGACGTGGTACGGCGATCGTTTAGGGCTCGTTCGAAAGATCTAGACGAACATTTCAAGGGTGCGAAATCTCAACGCTCTAGCTCTAACCTTTCGGACGCTACGGCGTCCCAAAGTTGAGAAATGAAAATTCCTTTTTTCAACTTTGACGCCCGAAAAAAACACAAAACGAAGAGCTAGAGGATTCGGATTAGGCTCAATCGATCCGCCGTTCAATTCTCTTTCGAATGCGTACCCACTTTGCATATCTGAAGACATAAACGCCGAAAACCGCAGCGATGTCGATTTCGACGGTCCGCGGCGACATTTCCGAAAACTTTAAATGCCCGCATCTCCCAAGCCCTTACAGCTAGCGGGCCGAAATTTCACGTGGAAAATACACTAATATAGGAGCTTCGATTATCCTAGTTAGATCTTCGAAACAGCGAAATTGCTGTTTGTTCACATTTCGAAATTCCATCATTTTGTATCATTTATCACAATTGTATAAATATAGAAAATTGGAACTTTGAATAGAAAATTTAGTGTGTTCAGTACAAATTGTTGTATGCATGTATTAATTTATATTTCTATTTTCTTAGAGGATTATCCTGTTGGTTGCATATGGAATTCTGTAGCGATTTTAACGCTGGAAGTGTCTTTAAATAATCAAATATAAATGTCAGACAAAAGTAATCAAAGAAAATCTTCTTAAAAATATAACACAAAAGTTTTAGATAACAGAACATTTCCTGCAATTGAAAATATTAAAAATATTACTATAAAATATATACCGATAATAGATTAAGTAATCTATGTAGACTGTGTGGATCTAATTGATGGATAAAAAATAAAGTTGAAGGAACCCGGTCCTTATTGTTTTACAAAATTTTTTATTACAAAATTCGAGCCCCCAGTTTCGTATGGAATACGCACGTCTTAAGGCCAGAATCATATCCAAACTCTAATACTAAAATAACGACCTTTTTATTTCAACTTTCCCTTTTACAATGCAAAATGCTTATTATAAGACGGAATGGAAGCTTGAGTTGATTTCTCCACTTTTGAAATTAGTTTTCAAAATTTCTCCTATCTCGTATTCCCTTGTTCCATAAATCAGTGCGTCAGTTTATATCAGTTTAAAATTATTTTGTAGAACGGGCATAACGTTGTGAATACACGACATCTTTCTTCTTCTGCAATTTTACACAGGGTGAGCCGTGAGGAATGGACTAAACTGTAGGAGTGTATTCTACAGGCGAAAATAATGCAAACAACTCAATTGTTGTTATCCTATTTTTATTTGTTTTCGAGTTATAGCGTAATTAAATAAACAAAATTTCATACATTAAAAGTTCGGTATTCTATTGGTATTATCGTTCTTTATAATTTATTTTTAAAAATACCTTTCTAAACCATTCATTTTTAAACATTTTCTACATCGTCCATCAAGGGCTCTGGTTGCGTTCCTGATTGTGTCAGGTTGATGTTTGATACTATCAACACCATTCTTTATCCGTTGAATTAGTACATCAGGAGTGTCCAGTTTTACTTAGTATACTTAATTTTTTAACCAGCCCCATAAGCAATAATCGAGTGGCGTGAGGTCTGGAGACCTATAAGGCCGACCAATTTGATTATCACGACCAATCCAATTCCCTGCAAATATTCTGGTTAAAAGAGGGATATAGTCGTGTAATTAATAATTTTTTACGCCAAAGTTAATAATGCCAAAATACAAACGGAAGCGGATGCCTAAAAATATCACCAAATCTTGTAGTAAATTTATCAGGTGGCAGACATGCATATTTGTAATTTAATACATATAATTTTGTAAGAACTGAACGCTAATTCATTTCATTAGCTTCAACTCACAGAGAGTTTATGGATTACTTTAGTTTGAAGTTGTTGTTCGGCTGGTTTACGTGAACTATCTTTGTATTTGTCTATTTATCACCACTCTTATGGACAGACATGTTTCTTTTAGAAGATGTATGCTGTCTTTTAGAAGCTAGCAAATAATGGTGCAACGGCCCTTTCAAAGTCATTGTCTCTGTTACAATCGATACTACAAAATGTTTTTAATGTTTGCAGTTTCATCCATTAGTTAGGCACAACCACTCATTTTTTTAAGGCGGTCTCCACATAATTCTCGATCTTCTCGCATACAAACGGCAAATAGCTACGTAGCTTCTGCGGATTTAGTAGTTCCCACGTTCAATTGAATTTCTTCCAAATTTGACGAAACATTATCCGATTTTTGCCAACGGTATATTGCACGCACTTAACATCATAGTTAAGTCACATAGAAATTCTTTATACGGTTTTCTTCCATTTTTTTTTTTAATTTGTGTGTTCGATGTCTACATTGTGCCTACGTATACGGCAGCATAATAAAATAATAAACCTTTATTATATAAAGGTTTATTAATAGGTATTAATTAAAAGGTAATATTATAATATTAAGTGTGGAGATTGCCATAAATGCGCGTTTAGCTTGATGCATTTCTACACATTTTCAACATTTTTAATGCTTTCTGTTCAATTCCGACACTTATCAACTTCGCACTGCGGTATGTATTATACATAGTGCACAACATAGAAGGCCGGGAAGTACCGACATATAACGAAGCAGTTCTGTATCTCCGAATCTCTCGTAGTTAAACACCACTGGAATCGAGATTGTTGCCCTCTAATTATAAAGAATTTAAAGTAAAAGATGATAATAAGGATTTTTGTAAGATTTGGTTAATGGGAGGTAACCGGGTTAACAACAAAGCACAGAAACCTATATTATGAAAATTTGATTTAAATTCGATCATGTTTAAGAAAGTAAATTATTTTTAGATAAATTCGAATGGCAGTTATTATATCTTGCAGATGCAGATCTTATAAATAAGATCTTCAGTTTTCTTAAACTAAAGCAGATTAACAAAAGTTTGTGTAAGCCACATATTTAGGAATCCATTAAAAATAATTCAGATTTATGTATATGTGTATATATGTATATTACCAGCAAACAAAGGGATTGCAACAGTACTAGCGGTCTGTACTAAAAACATATCGCTAAAACTCATTTGCAGATGCAAATGCAGATGCAATAAATGTAAATTATTAAAAATCCAAAATTCTTTCCTTAAATGTTTTTTTTTACTTTTTTCTTTTCAGTTATGTTATATATACATATGTTATGTTCTATACCGCCAAAACTTTATTCTGTAACTTTTCTACTTACAACATTTCTGATTACATTGCCAACATACTAATCGCGTAATTTAAAGCTTTTAGTAATTTTAATATCACAGATTCTTTTCACTTTGCCAATGTATTTCAAAATGTTCAACTTCCCCTTGATTTATTATGTATTAATTTTTCTTGACGTAGCTTCTTTATCTACTAATATACCTTTAAACTTAATTTTACAAATTACTGATGAAAATTGGTCTGTAATAACTTTGCAATAATAGCGTTGTGAGAATCAACGACGAATTTATCGAATAATTTAAGTTCAATTTTAATTATAGTTACTTGATCATTATCATTTGATAATAAATTTTTGTCTCTTCGTAGCACAAATTTGAGCACAAACTACCATGGATCATCTCTTAAACTTTGTCGTACCAACTCTGCCATTCCAGCTAGTCTTTATTAATAAGCTTTTTGTGTTTTCTTCCAGAAGATGAATATTAAATGTCGACGAATATATTTAACCAAATTACTCTCTGTGTAATCTACTATGGAAGAAGGCAATACTCTTTCTTGACATGAAAGTTATAAGGCAGTCCAATATTATTGTATTAGATCGATATCAAGAACAAATACATTCAGAAAAATTACTCAACACATTCTGTCAACTAAAAAATTAATTTAACTAAGGCCATGAGAAATAGAATAGTGAAACCATGTCATCCATCTTTTCGTGAACAAAACTTGAGTAAACTTTTTAATATGTTTACCAATAATCACTATCCTTGCTGAAACAATTCACTATTACCTCTTTACACTTTCATTGAAGTGTTGGTGGCAAGGGATAATAGTGAAGTGTTTCAGTGTTCCATTGCCACAGTATTCGCGTACGTGACTTATGACTATACCTATCTTCTTTCGGAATGGGTGACGCATGGCTTACCTTTACATTTACCTGACTCCACTTAAGTAGATGTTAAATCAAACGTTATCTATAGTTCCTGGCAAATTTAATCGTAGTAACTGCAACGTAAACAAATAAATTAGTGCTTTAATTTGACTTATTTTAAACTTATTGTAGTGAACATCTGCTTTCAACAAGTGCCATCGCCTTGTGCTTTTTTTTGTTATTTTTTTTTTTAATATTGACACATGTTGACATGAGCTTTAAAAATAATAACGAAATAGGTAAAATTTAGAAGAGTTAAATTTTTTCCAAAGCATTAGTCGCCATCCATTTCAGTACTGGACATTTATTGTTTACTGGGGCTATCGATTTTAACTCGAAATGGTCATGTTTAAGGTCATTGAAATGTGTTCGAAAATAAAAGCGGAACATTCTAATCAAAAATGTAAGTGTCTTGGTCAAGACACGCGAGCGACAAACATCACTAAAAAAATGTTGATTGGGAAATTTTCAATTTTTCTCACGACGACGAGTTTTTATTTTAACATAACACGGTTTAAACTCGGAACACGTTTAGTTTCAACAGACTCTGGCCGTGGAAGCTTACGTTTACGTTCTCACGTTTACATTCGCGTTTACAAATATTGCTTCTAAAGCTTTTAATTTTCATATTTTTTGTTTTCTTTTTACCTGTCAACATATGTCAATTATCATTAGTTTGAAGACAACCATTTTGAGTTTAGATAAATAACGCTACTAAATAATAAATCCCAAGTATTCAAATGATTGACATCATTATTCAACGTTATTAAGAAAATAAACAGGCGATAAATGAAATGGCTTCCGTCGTTTTAATGCCGCTATTTACGTATAACGCGTAAACATTGACGCTCTTCGTGCACGAGGAACAATTTTTATCCACCTTGAATATTTCAGTATCCGATATTTTTAATACGCATAGCGATGCACGGATACAGCTAGTAAGTCGGATTAGAAGACTGGTACTGCTTTTCTATTGTTATATCTTTCTTTCCATTGATGTTTAGATGACATTTCTTTTATTGGTGACAAGTATGAGGCTGCTGATAGAATCTCCCTACAATCTTAAAAATTACAAAAATTGTTACAACACAAACGACAAAAGTTTTTGTCCGCCGTACCTACTGTCAGCTCTACCCGTGAACACACTGTATTTCGAAGTCTGTTAGAGCTATACGTATGAAACCCATATTACGTTGATTTGCTTAAGAATGTATAAAAGAAACTAAAAACAATAATGCACAGACTGTTAAATTTAAAGTAGCAAAGCAAGGTAACCGACTATCGACCATCCTGTATATATAGAAACGCTCTTGAAAGGTACTGCATAATATCTAGTATGGGAGTAAATTAAAAAATAGGTTTTTATAAAGCGCTCAGCTTGAATACCCGTCCCGCTCATTATTAACAAGGTAGACGGATATGTTATTTAGATAACTTTATAGAATAAAACGAGGACTTCGATCTCACCGCCTCCTTTTTCAAAATCGAATTCTTTAGAAGACCTCTTTGTTTTGTTTTAGAATTGAAACTATAAACGGTTCCTTAAGTATTATTGTAGATTATGTACGTCGTAAACAAAGAATTCAACATAAAATAAATCTGATTTAAAATTACTAAAACAGAATTAACGTAATATCTACCTTGTCGGAAAACGAGCTACGAATTCGTGTAATATACGGCAATTGGCAATTAAACGTTGCCTATTATCTAATATGAGAAAATTGCCTACAAATTGTGGAAACGGAAAACTTATAAATATCACCTATAAGCCTAACAGTTTCACATGCGAATAGATACCTCGGAAACGAAGTCAATCGTGACAATGGCCCAAATAAATTGCGTAGAAGCGTTATCAAAGACTAAATGGATTTTATTAAAAATAGGTTTACTACCGACCAAAGAAATAAATAACACGCAAGTCCTAAAATCATTTCTAAATTTATTTTTTAACGTATTCATCCTAAATGTCGTGATTCATGATATTGTAAATGCTATTAGAACAAGTGATGTGCAATTATTAAATCAAATGGTGTGTATTGTATTTATACCAACTGTAATCTTCGTGGCAAAAATATCAACCCTGTTCACAAATAGAAAACGCTATCTATGGCTATTGGAAACTTTAGGCGGCGATATTTTCAATGCTCATAATAATATTTTAAATAAGCATGTTCAATTAGTTAAACGAGTCGGTAAGGTACTGTTAACTTACTTGGCGATAACGATGACTGTATTTCTGTCAATAGTAAGTTTCTTACCTTTCATAATAAACATGGATCTATTAATACCGCTTCCTTACCGCTTCGAAAAATTTGAAAATTACTACAAGCTTTGTCATCTATTCGTTACCGGTTATCTATGTGTGAATTCGGCTTGTCTTGATCTATTATTCTTATCCATGTTGGGTTTGTGCATGGCAGAATTGAATATACTTGAAGAAAAGCTCACCAACATTTCACCGAATGCATTAAGAAAATGGGAAAGCAACACGTATAGTTTGGAATTTTTAGTAGAAAAATATCTAATAGAATGCATTGTTCTACACAATACAATAAACAAGTAAGTAATTACGTAGAATACAATTAAAGCTTTTTCTTTAATACAGCAAGGAAGGCACGCTGCTGCTTTGTTTTGCGATTGAAATAAATTAACTACAAATCTCCATCGCCTTGTATTCACCTAACAGGATTTCACTTGAGCAATTGAATACTTGCGACGAGTATTTAATTTCCGGTAATCTCTCTAGCGTGCACTTCTTTTTCAAACGTAATTGCAGTTATGTTATTTTATTCACATATACGGGGATAGTATGAGAATTACGTGTTTAGAAACAAATGGTGCCTTGGATCAAGATCTGCATTACTGACTGTAAGTGCTTTGAGCTCTGTTAAAAGTGGGCAAATTTTTATATTTGTGAAATCATTCAAAAAGAACAATACAGAAACGTTTGCATAAATCGAAGAGAAATACATTTTATAAGTACCATGCACTTTCGATGACTACCAGATACTGGCGAATTTAGGTGCTATATGGTATTAACGTGATAATACGGTATCGTATTAGCAGACCATCAGGTGAGGATTAGAACAACTTGAATTGAACGTGTCTGCTGACGATTGATCAAAAACGGAACCGCGTGATAACTTCAAGGCAATGAATGGACATGATTAAGCGCAATACGTGCGAGCTTCTACGGCGTTATGTGAATATAGACGAAACGTGGATACATCACTCTACGCCAGAAACCTCTGCAAAATGTTTTTTTTTTCCTTAGAAAGTGCCTGTTAGAACGCGGTGACGATTGCATCATTTGGAAAAATTATAACGATCAGTATTCGCAAGGCATAAACTTAAATGCTTAATTGGAGAAAGAAAGCGTATTCACGGGATGATATTGTCCTGATATATTGGGTTCATTCGTTGCTGAACTAAAGAATAGCAAGGCTCCATTCGGCGAAGAAAGAAATTTGCTGCCGTCATGATCGTGCCCTGGTTTACTCATCGACATTTGCGACAGCAAAACTAGTTCAGTTACGGAACAAATGGGTAGCTCATCCACCATATTCGCTTGGTTAGAACCTCTGTGACCTTTTTATTTTTCTAAACTTAAAAATGGGTTGGCGAAAAGCGATTTCCGCTACATGAATAAGTCATTGCCGTTTTACAAAATTCAACAAATCTTATTATTTGGATGGTTTACAAAAGTTAAATGAATAAATCTGGATTAACTATTAAGTCTATAGAGCTATGTCCAAAAATAATTTTTTTGTAACTAGTATAATCATACTATCCTCGTGCAAAGAACACATAAAATTAATAAGAAAAAATGGTTTATCCGACAACTGTATGAATTTCTTTCTGTAAATTTCCCAATTGAGTAACAGAATTATAAAAATCAAAAAGGCTTCCATTCACCTGATGGTATAACCTAGTACTGTATTATATGTATATGTATGTACAAATTACACGCTTTCAAAGCAAACTTGACTACATACTGCAATAGAAATTCTTTTTTGTTTCAGATATGTTCAACAACTTAGTATCGTGCTATCGTTTCCTCTGTTGACACAATACATCTGTGGATCTTTCGTAATATGCTACTCGGTTGTACAATTAACATTAATGGTAAGAATAATTTTAGAAATCACACAGGTTATGAACAACGAATTCAAGATAGATTCTGTTCAGATTGTCAAAATTATTTGCCGTTAAGGAGAATTTATTATTTTAATCCCTGTTTGGACTCATACGCACATAGAATTATAACGTAACGATTAAGCTGAATTTAGATCTAAGATATACACTCCGTCAAAAAAGTATCGCATAAACTAAAAAAGGGCATTTATAAACCAAGATATTTTTATACGTTCACAAAAAGTTTGCCTCGTGTACGTGAACTATAAAAGTGGCTGCTATAGTTGCTTTAATCGAAGATGGACGATCTCAAGCATACGTTGCTAATTTGATGAACATCAATCGGTCAAGTGTTTCTAGAGCCGTAGCCAGATATAGGGAAACAGGCAAATACAGTAGAAGACCTGTACCAGATCGTCCAAGATGTTCTACTCGCCAAGATGACCGCTATTTACTACTACAAGCATTACGTCGAAGACATGTAACTGCGAGACAATTGTAGAACGACTTGGCTAGAGCCAGAAATACTCGTGTGAGTACTCAAACTATTCGGAATAGGTCACGACAGAGTGGATTAAGAGCTAGAGTAGCTGTAACAGCCCCTCGTCTCACTAGGAACCACCGAGTGGCTCGCTTAAGGTTTGCCAGAGAACATGTAAATTGGAACATTAATGACTGGGCCAATATACCCTTCACAGATGAGTCAAGATTTGGTCTTTACACCTCAGATAGGCGTATGTCAGTGTACAGACGAGACAATGAGCGCTATTCGCAGTGTAATATCAGACCTAGACCTAATTTCGCCGGTGGCTCTATTATGGTTTGGGGAGGCATCTGTTTAACAGGTCGTACAGAGTTAGTACCAGTAGACAGAGGTACACTGACTGCCCACAGGTATATAACGGACATTTTAGAAGAACATGTAGTACCATATGCGCCAATTATAGGAAACGAATTCATGTTAATGCACGAAAATGCACGACCGCATGTTGCAATAATCGTCCAGGAATACCTTAACGATGTTGGTATTCCAGTTTTAAATTGGCCTGCGGTAAGTCCGGACATGAACCCAAAATGCTGCCCCAGCGGACCTGCATGGACTAGAAAATGCTCTCCGTGACGAGAGGAAGAATTTGGATCAGGCTTATACAGTCTTATTCGGATATAGAAAAATTAGGTGAAAGAAACGCATGAGTAATGCCTAAATACAAAATATTATGGTTCTATGTGCACGTAGTAACGAGAAAATGATTTTTCTTTATTCGAGTCCGACTCTGTCTTAGTTAACATATGGGAATCACCGGCAGTCGCTGAAGCAGCGTTCGGATATCCATTTAGTATGCACATAGCATTCACCGTCATTACACGCAATTGCAATGGCATCCTATACGAATATCGAATACACCGATATGATTTTGATTTATGGCGAAACAGGACAAAATGGTCTTGCGGCAGAAAATTTGTACGCGGAACGGTTTCCCAATCGGCGGCATCCATCATCCGAGACAATTGTGAGAACCGTGTATCGACTTCGAGAAACAGGATCAGTAATTCCACGTTTCGAAGGTCGTGGCCGTCATATATCACGTAGAGTTCAGCAAGCAGAAGAGCATATTTTAAACATCGTTGAGGCGGAACCAGGCATAAGTACTACAACTTTAGCCCAGCAAGTAAATGTGTCCCAAACGACGGTGCATCGAATTTTGAAAAATAATTTACTTCATCCGTATCACATCCAGCGCGTGCAAAGATTAACGGAATTAGATTATCCTCGCCGTCTTGCTTTCTGCGAGTGGTTTCAACGCACCGAAGTTCGTCAACCACGTCTTGCGTCAGTAATTCTCTTTACCGACGAATCCACGTTTACAAGAGATGGTATTTTGAATTACCATAATATTCACCACTGGGCAGACGAAAACCCACACGAGATACACCAAGGTGCCTCGCAAGTTAGGATATCTGTCAATGTTTGGGCGGGTTTAGTAGGCGATTACCTACTTGGACCACATGTGCTCCCACAACGATTAAATACAGAATCCTATTTACAGTTCCTCCGAGATGAATTACCCGAGTATTTGGATGAGATACCACTAGCGATACGGCAACAATTGTGGTTTATGCATGACGGAGCACCCGCGCATAGTAGTCGAGTAATTCAAGCATTTTTGAACCAAAGATTTCCACAATGGATTGGACGTGGAAGTCGTACTCCATGGCCACCTCGTAGTCCCGATCTAAATCCATTAGACTTTTTTCTGTGGGGATACACGAAAAGCTTGGTATATGATCGTCGCCCTGATATTGAAAATGTCGAAGATCTGCGAAATCGCATTTATGTTGCAGCTCGACGCATTCGCGAAGACATGGTAAATTTTACTCGTGTGCATAATAACTTTCGTCGCCGAATTGATGCCTGTATTAGAGCTCACGGTGGACATTTCGAACATTTTTTACATTAATAAATTATTTTGTCCTGTTTCGCCTAGATCGGTCCTTGTTAGGACCACCACAAATTTCATAAAAAGAAAAAGAATGTATAACTACAAATAACTCAAAACCCGACATTTCGGATGCATTAACTTTAAACATTAAGAACGCAAATCATATGGTTATCGGCATATTCAATGTAAACACATAAACACTTCGACATCAGCTGTACGACAGACTAATGCATTTCAATAGACTATTCACTATTCATAGCATCTACAATGCTTTATCGATTTTTATTTGCATCTGGGTTAACTTTGATTCATCAGCGGTATTTGTATAATATAGGAGAAACAAAGATATGGACCGGCTTTACCTGCATTTTGGGCCCTAAAATTTGAACAAAATGTATATGTTACAAATAAATTTCTTTTTAAATTTTCAGTAACACATTGATAGGTAGTCTTCAGATTTCGGTAGCTTAAGTGCTATTTGCAGGTAACCCTGTATACGGAGGTTAATCGAATCTCTGCCAAACCGTATGCGAGCGGTCATAAGAGGCAGAGGTGGCAATACTCAGTATTAGAAGCTACTGTTATGACATTCTTCTTTCCAAAATTATAATTTCTTGTTTTAATAAAAATCTCAAGTACGAGTTCTTGTTTTTATTTGGCCTGTATTTTATTTAAACAATCATAGAAATTATATCTTAGAGCGCATTAAAGTATATTTACAACTTTATGCTACAAACAAAGATTATGCGATACTTTTATGATTCAAAACTAAATTATGCGATACTTTTGTGGCGGAGTGTATTACTGCATTTGATTTGTTATTACATTTTTATTTGTTCTATTTATTACATGAAACCTTTCTGATATTGGAAATTTTTTACCCAACTTACTTCTGTACCTGCTAGGAACAACAATTCAACAACAAAAACAACATCGGCTACAACCTGAATATTTCCTATTGTATAAATGGCCTTAGATTTACAACTATCGAACATTTTCCCTGTCATTTTTAAGGTTGTACCCATAGTATAATCGTACCTTTAAGTAAATTGCATTTTGCTGCACTTCGTTGGTCAGCCCGGAATTATGGGCGGAAGCACGCGCATTTAAATAGTATTCAAAGAAAATCCAACAGGGAATTCACAAGATAGTTCCAAAGCAGATAGACATGATACTCTTGTAGGATATCTTGTAGGTCATGTAGGTACACATTCGAACAGATTTTATTTATGCTTATGAACAATTCTTGCAATTCAACTTACGTAGTCCAGTATTCGAATTTTGTATATTAAAATAACAATAAGTATCCCCTCCTCTGCTAGTATATATTTTTTTATTTGTGATTGCATATACGAAATATGCCACCCGTAAATATTACAAAAATTTATTAAACTTGGGTACTAGCTAATACAGGACGACGTCCATAATCAGCAAATTTGATGTACCCTCTTGCATACAACTACAATGTGATCTATTATCTTTTATTAAACGTTTGCCCTTGCATTAAGATTAATATCTCACAGAATACTAGAGAACGAGAGGTTTTTTCGGCATTTGGATAACTATACAGTACAACCGCGATAGTATGAACACAAAAATACAGGAGGTCGTTCGTACCAATGAGGGTGTCCATAGAAAGGGAGATGTAATTAAACAGATTAACTTTATTACTTAAACTTAAATTAATTATACATGAACATCCCTAAGATGTAAAAAAATCTGTTATTTGTTTCTGTACATTTTTTTGAGCAATTTTAGCCATAACTGCTTTTTCTTGAATTGCTTTCAAAGTGATGATGTCACTCATATTTATGGAATTTTGTATTGACCATTCTACGGCTACATCAAATGCTTTAATTGCATCGGAATGGCATTTTTTTTTCAATGGACTCAGTTTCATCCTCATCTGAAGAACATTTCCACAACATCTGCCGTCTCACCCTTATCCAAATCTTCCACTTTTGCAGCAGTGTAGTCAACCTAAAATATGCAGTTTAGGATTAAGTTATTGACATCTAAAACCACTTATGCATTAACCTACTGGAGCAACTTCCTGTAGTTAATTTATTGTATCCCTGATAGCATCCGGAACTAAAGTTTTTCCACATCTTAATTTTTCCGTAATATACTTAATGGAATATTATCTTCGTCCGCATCCTCATTATTAAAGAGTCCAAACGATGTGGCCGAGCCCGAGAGAGTTTACCAGAATAACAGTGCGCTTATTTAAAAATTAATATATTGAATCACTTTACAAAACGTTAAGAAAAAACATAAATAACTTACCTAACATGTTTACATTGTTGTAGAAATATCCGGATGTGCGCGATGGTCGGGCACATCGTTTGGACTCTTTACTCATTATGTTTATTAAAATCTGGTAAGATGTTTCTCCAACACTTTTCGATTACTGTTATCATTACATCTTTTAGCGAAATCTTATTGAGTGCTGCAGCTATTCCTTCTTCCGTTGATACAACAAAACTCAGCAAACTGTTTCTATAGTATAGTTTGGTGAGCCTTGGAATATTTTGGTCCATGGGTTGGATCAACGATGTAACATTAGGAGGTAACAGTTTTACGAAAACCATCCCATCTTTAGTTCTCAGTTCTGTTGCTGGTGGATGGGAGGGCGCATTATCAACAAGGAGAATTGCTTTCTGAAGTAACGTCTGATAACGCAGAAAACATCTCACCTACGAATTACATAATATAGAATTTTGAAATATGTAAATATGTAATCAGCAGTATGAAGCACGCGGTAGATAATTTTTACTCTTACCTCAGGTACAAAATGTCGAAAAAACCATTCCTTAAAGAGTTCCCCGGTCATCCACGCATTTTTAGCGTTTTTGTACAGCAATGGATTGTTAAAATTCTTAAAACACCTTGGATTTTTGGATTTCCCTGTCACTAGGGGTTTCAACTTATGTACTTCTGAAGCATTTACACAACCCATAAACGCCAATCGTTGCTTAGAAATTTTTAATCCAGGAACAGTTTTTTCAGCTAATGAGACATAAGTTTTGTCATGCAATAAGCGCCAATACAATCCTGTCTCATCAGCATTATAAATCTGGTGCCGCGTTAGGTCATGCTCTCGAATAATACGGTTTGGATCCTCTGCAAAAGGATCTACTGCATCTGGGTTGGCTGATAGTTTCTCCCCTGTGATTTTCAAAAATCTTATGCAACGACGATGTTTATATCTTTGTAGCCAACCATCACTGGCTGTGAAAATATCAATATTCAATTGTTTTGATAGTGACAATGCCTTCTGTTTCAGCATATTTCCTGAAACTGGATAATTCTTGTCTCTTTGTTTAAGAAAACTGTTGTACAATTTCTCTTCTAAAAGCGGAAATGCTGACTTTTTCAATGTGCACTTTTTCGATGATTTTAGCATGTGAGTTACCGTATCGACAATAAGTTTTTCCTTTTTTTTAATAGCACAAATTGTTGATTTTGAAACTCCGTATATTTTAGATAATACCGTGACTGACATTTTTTTTACGTTCTTCGATTATATCGGCTTTTTCTCTTAAACTCAAAAATTTCTTTAATTTCCCCATCTTGCTTTAAGCATTCACAGCACAATGTATTTACACTGGAGACACATTCGCAACTGTGCCTTTGTACACGTCGATGGCGCATTTAGTATACATGCTTCAACGTATAAAATAAGGGACTTCCCCGAGCGGCAAATAAATAAAACCACGACATAAACACACATATAATGCACAATGCACTTGTTCGCACCATCGAAGGTCCACGCTGTTCACACTATTCGGCGTTCAATGTAAATTATTTCGTGTTCACACCATCGATACTTTTTCAGTACCGAATGTTCACACCATCGCGATTGTACTGTATTTCTATTATACCATCCGATGTTAGAATTCAATTGTCTTGGAAATATTAACCGAAAGAACCTACCTTTAACGACAGTTAATACATAACGAACAACAATTTTAGCGAAAACCATTTCAGAAATTGTTGAAATTGTTTTCCGTCAAATCTAACGATTTAATGGGTCATTCAATGCTTTCCAGTCTACGTATTTATCTTTCAGGAAGACTAACAATAAGTATTTCCTCAAGGAAACGCAAAAATATGATGATGTCCCGTCTTACTGAACTTAAATATCATTTCTTAGTAGCTGGCAATTGCCTGGATCAAGAAAGAAAGATAGTAATTAAATCGAATATGATTCTATTGCGAAGTAAGTCTAGATTTTCGTAGAGAAAGAAAAGTCGTACAATACTTCGAATCAAACGTGGTCTCATCAGCGAATAGAATATGGCTTCTTATTACTTACATTACTTCTTTTCGGAGTTACAGGTCTGATTCATCTTCTGATAACTTCTGCAGCAAATTGACCTTATACTGGCGCATTTTTTTGCTTTTGGGAATTCTTCTAACTGACTCTTCCCTGTTATTGCACAGTAAGGTAAGGTCTGAAACTGAAGAGAGCGCATCTTCTTGAATACCAGGCAAAGTATCCAAAGATCTTTCATTAACGACAGCTGTTTGTACACGATCCATCTTTAGTAAACCTTTTACAACACCTATCGGGGAATATTTGATCGAAAAGGTCTGTTGCAAATTTCAGGTTAGAATCTAGCATGAGCTCTACAAATTTTATGTCATTAATCGCACATTTGCATCACGAGAGAACATCCGAGAATTGCCCAACTCAAATTATTTGCGTAGACTAAAAGAAGAAAGAACGCTATGGTATGCCGCATCCAATCTCAATCTGACTAAACAGTTCTAGTCGCGTTATTTGCCTCGTGATATATGGATATATAACTTGTACGACTACACGTGAAAGATCTAAAAAAATCGAAAGCCACTTACATTTCCATATTTCACAACGTTGACATGAGAAAACCATGGCCTAGCGAATCCCTTGCTTCCGATAGATCAAAAAATAAATGATGAATTGGTAGATAGAAGTAATAATAACTAAAATTCACGAAAGCAACAATTGGTCGCGTTGACCACATTGAACTATTGTGTTTAGTTAGAGTACGCTGAACGTGAACAGTGAAATGGATAATTATCAAATAAAGCGTATCTATTTTTTTTTCGCCCTCAAGGACTGTCAAAAACTCGGATTTGATTTCATTTTCTATCTTCTTGCAATTAGGTCGTTGTAGAACATTCGGCCATTCCTGTGTAGTTTCCCATTTAACCTATTGATTTAGAAAATAAAGATCGATTAATAACTTCTACTACCTCGCTGCTGTACTCGTTATTCAGTAGTTTGTAGTTTCAATTTTGATGAGTTAGAATCACTAACGCTTTATTCAGAGCATCAGATACAAACCTGTTCCGTCAATGTTAACCTTGTCTTCACCACTGGTTTTTAATGTTCAATCTAAATGGTTTTAATGTTTTTCTCATTCGGCAGGAATTCAAGAAATTCGGCAACTAGATATGTGCAGGATGCTAAAGAGATGCTAAAGAAAATGCTAAAGAGAAGTAACATAATTTGAAGAAATATGAACAACCAAACTTGTATTTAATACTCCGCCTAAAACTTCTTCTAGAAAGAATTATCTTTCACCTGCGGCTAACGTGAATACACTATTTGTACTTGTCTCTTGTTTGCGTATTTTTGTAATTCATAAAATAACTTTTAGAAGCTCCAACATAGCATATTTTTACGTCTATCATGTCTATATCTCCACACATTAATACAAGGATCACTCCGAACACTTTTAGCTGTATGGAAACTATTAAATGTTTTGGTAACAAATATTTAATACGTTTTTCTTTATTCTCCCAAACTATTTTTTAAAATACTGTAAAAATTTATTCTTACATCGACTTTTGAAAATGATCAAAAAAATCCTTGCGTGGTTTCAGTTGCATTATCAAAAGTCTTTGCATCAGCTATGGCTTTAAATTGTTTAGACGAAAACATAGCTACAAGTTACCTTGAACCAAATGCGAATCTGCAGAATCACAAAAAAAAGCAATTAATATTATTTTGGTTACTACAAACTCTTGTACGCTTACGCTAATAATTACCTTACATTCCCTGTTTCAGGAGCAAGAGGATACCGCTAGCGTTATAAAAGTTATTGTTTATGCCGCTATAACGTTTTTTCAGATGGCAGCATATCACTGGCTCGGAAATGAAATCACATACAAGGTAAACATTCTTAAAACTGCAAGAATCCATCTGAAGGAAAGTTTACTTTCCAGAGCAACAAGATTATAGAATCAGTTTACCTCTCGCAATGGTACGAACTTAGCAAAGAGTCTCAAAAGACATTGATACTGTTGATGGAAAGAGCGAAACGACCGCTTACTATTCAACTATACAAATTAGTTATCGTTTCCCTAGATTCATTAGGAGTGGTAATATAAAAATAAAATTACGCAGAATGCAATAACCTTCTGGAATTGTAAAATTGCGCTTGTTGCGTAAATAGGAGGAAGCTAAAATATTCCGGTGACATCTTTCAAAAATATGTTTGTATATATGGAATGATCCATAAGTAGCGAACCACAATTGCTACATAATTTTAAATGGTACATTCTGTACATTATGACCTTTCTGATTTCTTCATCTGAATACAAACCAATCTAAAATTTATTCCGTCGGCCTATTTCTAGCATATTTATAATGTTGTCCTTAATCGCTTAAATTTCAACTCATCTATTTCCTTTCAAAACTCCGAAATGCACACGCATTTTTACAAGATTAAGTTGTATCTAGACAACGCATTAGAACACCAAACTTAACCAAATTCAGGCATCAGAAACTCCATTTTTTTTAATTACACTAATGTTCACGGCATATATCGTTTAAAAATTAAATTCTAACAAAAGACCATACCGAACCCGCACTTACAGAACTTAGGTAGTTTATAGACCGTATACAGTATGTCCCTGGATCGTCTTTAAAAGAGGAAAAAAATTCTTATTTTTGATTTTTTAGATTTTGATTTCATTCTTGTTGATTTAATATCATTTTTCTTCAAAATTTGAATTTGGACATGGAGTCTTTTTCGTAATTTTTAGAAATAACCTAGTAGGCGGATTTCATTGAAAAATACCACTGACAGCAGATAATAAATCTAATAAGTTAGTAGAACTGCAAATTAAATCTTCGCTAAATTGAACAGTATTGATGCTATAATGTTGACTTTACAACAATGAATTTATCTAATTCAATGTTACGGAATTGGAGAAGAGAACTAGCGAGTTGTTATCAGAAAATTCAATCAAAAATACCCGGAAGTTACAATTTCAAATTCTGATGCAAAAAACTTGTTGACCAAATTCCTTAAAACAGACTTTGTTTTAAACATTAAGAAATCTAAGACGTTGTTCAATGAAGACAATGCTGCTTCAGTTCTTGCCGTTCATTCCACAAAAGAATCGCCAAGGCTGTCTTTAAGAAGGAAATCTTCACGCAGAACAAAACTTTACCATTTTAATCGAAATTTAGACAAACTTTAGAAAATGGCGATGAAGCCAAACATCTGTATTTTTGTTTGGAAATGGCCTACAGAGTTTTGGAAGATTAAAATTCTCATAAGCAAATTATGTTCTCTGATGAATCAACATTTTAAGTTCCATTATGTGAATAGTTTAGCTTTTTAAGAATTTTATTTCATTTTACCGTTTGTTAAATTTCTTAAATAAAACTTTAGCTCAATTCGAATATTTTCTAACAATAAAATGATATTATTTCGAGAACCGTTCGAGTTCGAGTAGTAATTTGTAAAAGTAAAAGTGTTTGTAAAAATAATTTGTGTTTTGGGAGTTTAAAAACAAGCAGGGCATATCAACAAGAGTGAAATTTTCTGAGAAATAATAAATAAAAATTTTCCTCTTTTAATCACTCGATCGGATGTCATACTGTATAGCCATGCATCATACTAGTTTCCATTTCGACTAAGAAATAGTTTTGGAAAACTTGAAGGTCGAAAGTTCCTACGCTTTTCACTGATTATTTCCTATTATGGAAAGCAAGCTCGATACAGATAAAGCAATGAGGGCAAGAATCGTCATTGTTGTTATCATTGTCATTGTTTTAAAATATGCATATGCAAATAGATTTCAGTATCTATGTGCAGATAACTGGTTATGTGTAGAAACGACAAAAGCGAGTGAAATCATACCTGTTTTGCGGCGACTAGACAGACTCGTGTTTTGTCGACTCTCGGGGAAAACCACTAGGCAATACGAACCTTTCTTATGAGACGAATAGACACGAGTCTGTCTACTCGCTGCAAAAATGTATGATTTCACTCGCTTTTGTCCTCTGTAGTTATGTATTAACGATTGTACTTTAATATTTACTTGAGCTATCTTACTACTAAACTACTTACTAACTAATAAATACTTTAACTTTCATACGCGAAATCCAGACACAACAAGAAGTTAAATCACGCCGGTTCCTTCTTAGGAATTGTTACTACGTGTACGCTTTTATTGATAGAAACCAATTCCTTTAAAGAACTAACGCTTTCCTCCTGCATCAGATTTTTGTAATGACTTCCGCTTCCACTTTATTTATTCTGGCTTATATTAATCATCATGCCATTGTATGTAGGACATTCTGATGACAGCATGATCGGTCACGCAATAGATTGTTTAGCTTAAAAAATTTAATAAATAAATATGAGAACTATGCTGGGTACTCTCCCATCTGCAGTAAAAATCTATGGCTATTTTATGGTATCATTGAAGAAGCTAAGACGAAAATGTTTAGATTCGTTTGAAATAGTACGTCAAAGTGAATGTAGTCGCCATAAAAACATGTAGGGTCGCGCCAATTAAGCCGTTTATTACATCAACTTTAATGTATTTCGATATCCTTCTAAACTTGCTAAACGTTATATGCATCGATAAGAAATAATTAACGAAAACCAGTCCCCGACTTCTAAACCCTAATTTCACCCTCCAAAACCGTTTCTCGGCCTAAACGGAAACCGGTATTTTGCATGATGCTTAGTCTACAAGTGACCCAAATTTCATTGGGCAAATTTGATATCTTTCCTTGTAAATAGCTACTTGCGAAAGGAAGTTGAACTTGAAAAAGAGTTGATAGGCTTGAATTATATATAAACTTGAGGATAACACAGGTATTCTGGAATATAATAGAAAAGATTAGAACAGCTTTTTGAAACGATTGCGCAAATCGAAGTGGATAAATAAATATACAGCCAGTAATTGTTGCAACATAAATTACAATGACGATTATGAAGTTCGTTCATAGTATTGTGCTATTGTTTGTTTTAAAATTGTTGTTGCAATTTTAAGTTGTACGTTTTCACTAAAACATTGTTTCTAGTATTCCCTATTACTTGTTTTTATTTTTGCAATTGTAACATGAATACTTCCAGTAAACTCATTTTAATTTAACTTAACATTAATTCGACAAATTTCTTTGGTTGTCGCTCAACGTAGCTTTTACATCTGGCCAGTTAAAAATACAGACTTCTTCCTAATACAAACTAGTATTGAACACTAAGGATTTTAAACTGCCAGTTTAAGATCCTCAGTGTTAATATGTTTTATTTACTGTTGCTTACTGTTTGTTTTTCCATACAACTGTTTAGAATCGATAACCAAAAATGTAGCAGATTTGAAAGATAAAATGCTAAGACAGGAAGGAATTGAGAGAGATAGTAAACGTAACGAAAACTAGCAGCAGACTATAAAAACAAATCTGATCCACAGTATTGTACGAATTTTAAGAACGCACCAATCGTTAACCGTAGTAGGAAGGATTGAAAAGCTTAATGATAACACGATAAACCAAAGGAATAATGCTAAAATAACTGTGATACTGAATTGAATCAGTTACGGCAAACGTAATGCAAGGGAAGAAGAAATACAGTAACCACGAACATAACTGTACCTACCGTCAGCGTGATTCCGAGAGTATTTTACTCTACCTTGTCCCATAACAATTCGAAAAGGTGAGCTAGACTCGGAAGATGGCTTGGGAAACAGTAACCGATTTATGTCGATGCTTTCTAAACGGCACTAGCACCATACAGGATAAAGTTTAAATACTCTCGGAACCACGCTGATGACGCCGTATGAGCAGAAAAATGTCCGTGGGTAGTGTATTTTTCTCTCCTTACAATGCCTTTGCCGTAGATGATTCCATCAATGCCTATTTTAGCTTAATTTTTTTGGTTGTTGTTGCTAGGGACTTTCTGATGTGTGTTATGTTTATGTAGCATGTGGAGTGTGGAATCAACAATTTAAAAATGTCATTGTTAGTATTTTTGGTTTACTATTATCGTAAATTTCGGGTTTCTTTGAAGAAAGGCATATTTACATTTACGCGATTGAAAATAAAATGATCAAAGTTTGGACATTTGTTAGAAATAGACATGCGAAACCCAGATTACGATTATTAATATACGGAACTATTTTTGAAAGATACTCTATGTGATCATCAGAAGATTTTAGTTTAAATAGTACTGTTTACATAATAGGGGAAATTTCGCAATTTCAAAAAGTTTAGACATCCTGTGTATAAAACGCTTAACAACTAATCACAACTGTTTTAGATTATTCGCTGGTCTTATTCAATTTTCGCCTTAATTAAAGCTAAATACAGTTAAAGTAATCAGTGAGAAAAGGAACAGCTTAAATGGTAAATGGAAGCAAGTGATTTGTATACATATACCAGATAATATGAAGAAGGCCGTATCGAACTGTACATTAGAATTTAAATATAAAATAATGTAAAATCTTTTGTTTATTATACAATTCGCAATGATTCGCCTTTATTTTCAATAATATTTAGTTTCTTTTTAAACATAAGAAAATAAGTAACAATTACTGAGTAATATTTGTATGCATTTCACAATCGAATTAAATTCTGTCAATCTCTTTTGTAATAAACCAATTTAAATAAAGGTTTGTGTGTAGAAAAGACTTCTGCACACAAACCTTTGATAACCTCATATCAAATAAATTAGGTACTTTACATCGCGTAATTGAGTACTGGCGTTATTATTTCGGAACAATACGAAATGAGTCGATGAGAACAGATTAAAGAAACACCGCAAGACAATAGATAATAGAGGTTAATGATGATTCGTTGATATTTGTGTCGAAATTGCTAATAGTAGGGATGTACGCATAAATAAATACGGAAATGTAATCGTAATAAATGTTTTAGTCTTACATATGTACATCTAACAAATTGAAATATGGTCACGGTTACCTGTTTAGAAACTTTAGCAGGCCCTAGTAAAGTTCTAATAAAAGTCGGTTTATTAACTAAAAATAATCTAACGACATCAGGCATAATTAAAATAATGCTAAATTATCTATTGGACGGAGTTGTGTGTACGATAGCTATTCTAAACATGCGGAAGGCAATTTACATGCAAGATAGTACCAATGCTTACTGGATGGCCTGTTTGCTAATTCCGATGGCAACTTATTCTGCTAAAAAGACATCTCTCTTGGTTAACAAGCGCTCTTTAACAACACTCTTTCGATATTTGAAATCTACTACCTTCAATTCCCGTAATGAAAATCTTAACCGACATATTCAGGTAATACATAAGCTTTCTCGGCTTATTTTAAGGTACTTTTCGGGTGTGGTAGTTATTATGTTGCTGGTTTGTTGCGTTTTGCCGTTTGTCGTTGATGTTAGATTGATGATACCGGCCCCATTCGATACAGGAAAATTCGATATTGAATATAAAGTTTTACATGTCATTACCATTGGCTATTTGGGTGTCACATTAATAGGATTGGATGTGCTATATATGACTTTGATAGGACTGGGTGTAGCACAAATAAACATATTAGAAGAACGGTTGGTAAATATTTCAGAGAATTCTAAACAAATTCGAAGTAAGTCTGATTTACCACTAACCAACCAGATCTTGAGGGACTGTGCTATCTTATACGAAGCTATATACTGGTAAGTTACTTATGTATTACTTATATCAGTGTCTTTATTGGATGTATTATATTGCATTTTATGTGTTTTACTAATGGTCATTATTCAGTTAATACAATTTTATATTGACTTTATTTAATTTCACGAAACAACTTTGCCCGGTCGTCTTTTGAAGGATATTAGATTTTAGTTTGTTTCACTTTCTTCATCGTCAATGCTTGACAGAATCGATAAGAATTGATAAAGAAAAATACAAATTTTGGAACGAAGGCACTACTTTGTGTAACTCTTCCCTAAATAGCATGCATGTAATCAAATATTTCACATAGAAAAAAAGAGTAAAAAAATATATATATATATATATATATATATATAAAAATATATATATATAAAAATATATATATATAAAAATTAATTTTACAGAAATCCACTACTGAAGGTATATTTATGCTCTCTTTCTTATTATTATGTATAAACAACAATTTTGACACATTATTCAGATTTATTGAAATTTTTAAACTTTTCTAAGCAAAGGTCCAGATCAGAAAAAGTTTCTTTTAGCTTAAAAAACCCAAAAGAATTCGCTGGAAAAGTGCGAACTTGTAAAATTCTGTAAATATATTTTTTTTCAATTTCTTTGTTTATTGGCGATTTTAGGTGGAAACGAAAAGTGAAAATTAATGAAAAAAATTGAGCGGAACTCATTTTAAACAAATATTTCGTCCTGATCGTTATCTTTTTCAAAATCGCGCATTGTAATTTCGTTAAATTTTATCAAATCAACACAGGCTCCTTGCCTATGTTTCATTTGATAAAGTTGACAGAAGTGAACCAAACAATGCTCGTTCCCTTCTTCTGAATATTAATGCTTCTATCGTTTCGCCATCTTTCCTTGCGTTAGTTACCTACGCTTTTGCATTTTTCTCGGTTACTTTTCGCAATCCTTTCACATCACCACTAACAATGGCACTCTTCTTCCCTTTCAGTGGACTGCGCTTTTGCTAATTTTCTTTCAAAGATGCAAGATTTTCCCGTGATGTAAACATCGCTCCCTTCCTCGCCCTGTAGCCATCATTCCATTTCACTTTAGATGTTCCTTTTAGTAAAGAATCAATTTGAACTAGCGTTGACAAATTGAACGAACGAGAAATTTTCTTTAATTGTTCCAGGGATGTTGCAACTGTCCCATTTGTAACTATATCGAGTACCTCCACTAGTTGATGCAACAATTTGTCCTTGCTCCTCTTCACTCAAATTTCAACCTCGATATAATTATAAGGACAAATTCCTGTACTTTCGGAACAGTGTTGACATTTTTCAGTGCTAAGTCTGAAACAGATTCGAACCTGCGAGAAATTTGTGCTGTAGTGGCCCGTCCAGCAAACGTGAGTCGTGCATGAACCTTGCTAATCCACTCTGCTGTATCTTGCGAGATATTTTGAAGATAACCACTTGCATGTTCTTTCGTCGGCATTAGATCGAATGGAGACCGCAAAATTCTAGTTGCAACAACAGCTAGCGCCATCGTGGCATACTGCTATGACACAATGACGCCAATTACCATTTTCCATATCATTGAAATTACGTTACCAGTTTTGGTTAGTACAGTAGGAAACTCGGTTTCATCCATATTCCACATATGTATATGACGCTTTAAAAACAATTTCGCCAAGCACACCGTCCAAATTTAAAAAGAAATGGATTAGAGAGCTTTGCGAGATTAAAACTCGCTCACTTGTCCAGGTGAACATAACGATAAGATCTTATGCCGAAGCGTAGAACTGCCGTCGGGCCATTTGGTACTCGATAAACGAAGACGGATTACCTGAATTCTGTTACCGTTCGTTTAATATCCTTCTTTTCAATTAGGATGTTTTTATGAGCATTTCAATCAATCAATGCATCGGAATCGTTCAAACCATGGCCCATTTCTCTCAAGTCATCGAGTTGTCACACTGAAACTAAAGATTCACCAAATAATCCAACTTTTTTAATTTTTTTATTTGATTTGTTACGAAAAAATAAAAGACCAGATACAAGATACATATATAAGAGGGTATCATACTCGTTCGTATTCAATGAATATTTTCTTTAATAACAATGTAGGTAATTAAAATTACTCTCATAAGGTCACGATTTTTTTTCTAGTATACATACGAGCATAGAAAATCGTAAATTTGAATATGTCTTGTACACACATAAGTTAAAAATAAAACTGGGTTGGTTGTTTTAGTTATAACAGCCAGTATTTTTTATTGAATAGAATTCTACACCGAGCGTTGCAGAAACGAGTTGCGCTTCACGAAATTAGCAAAGACTAGACAGACTCACGTCTATTCGTTTCATAAGAATGGGTTCCTGTTGCCTACAGGTTTCCCCGACAGTCTGTCTCTGCTAGTTTCGTGAAGCGCACGGAAACGTACTCGTTTCTGCATGCTTAGTTCTAACTCGCTATAGAATATGATGAATCTTGCTCTCAACACCCACTAATTTCAGGTATGTGGAAAACTTAAGTACCCTTCTATCCCTTCCTTTATCCATACAATACGTGAGTGGATGTTTCGCAGTGTGTAACATGTTACTACAATTGAGGAATCCGGTAAGATATGTTATACTTACTTCAC
>JAIOKQ010000293.1:0-42044 GCA_020654165.1 Oryctes rhinoceros | reverse complement strand
TTATATAGTTTATTTAAATAGGACATAGATAAGCTTCATTAACGTCTAACTACAATTTACTTGATATTCTTCCATTTGAACAAAGTAAGTTGCTTTTACGAATATTCGTATATTTGCTCGCACGCTAGAGATCTGGTTAATAGTAATTGTGTAACGGCAGATCACTAAAATTAGAAAAATGAATGCCTCTTTTATAGATTGGTAATCCAGGTGATTTATATATAGGTCATTACTTAAACCTGAATAATAACATTAGCCTTAAGTAGGTGGTTAAAGCTCGAAATGAGACGAGCTCGAAATATAGATGGCTCCATCTATATAATAATACATCTCCAAAATTACTCTGTTCAATCAAAGCATCTTCTATGATATAAAAAATTATTTGAAATATTAGGATGTATTATTTCAAACGATATTTCGACCTGCGTTAGTTGTGGGTTATGATAAGCAAAAGCGGATTACTTTTTTCATTTATAATGAATGTCTGGAAAATATATTATTGTAGTTTTGTCCGCCCCAGCTTGTTTTTTTCTTTCGTCCTTATATACGAAATCAACCTCTTATATACATAACCGTATCAAGTATCAAGAGCTGAATATGTGCCTATGTAGTCCACATATTGAGTTAACGTCTATAATAAAATTTCAGAGCCAATGTAAATTATCATCGGTTTTGTATTGTTGCGCAAATCTAAATGCGAGTTTTTACCAACAGGTTGCAACAATATTGTCGCAAACTTATTATTTTGTAGGATTCAAATATAATATGTAAAAAAAATATTACGTCATATGTAGCATATATTAAATATATTTCTTTACACTCTTTTCTTCATGTAATAATGGAGTCTATTTGTCTTCCTTGTAAATAGAAAAATATCGAAAGTGATGCTCATATTCTCAGCCGTCTCAACGTGAAAATACTCTGCAGTAACGTTAGATCGAAGTTGTGAAAGCGCAGTTTTACTTACTCTAAAAGGCAATTAAGCGAAAACGGTTTCTGTTTGCTTTTTTCTTTGCCAGAATCTTTTCTCTAAGTAAAAGAGCAAGCACTCGACGATGAAAGTGCAGTGGCGAGTTTTGATATGCTTAAAAGCTAGAAAAGGAAAGAACATTTACAAACATATACGTATAGCGTTCACTAGCGCATTATACTTATACACTTATACCGTGTACAGACGAAGAAAAACGTGTAAGATGATATCATATAGATTGCCTTGCTTCACAGTCTTGTACAATTGCAATTCCGCAGGCGTAACGCCGACACATTAGCAACCTAATATTTCCTACTTTATTATCTTTGTCTCGTGCCAAGAGGAAATTAGTCGGCGAAAAATGTCTTTCCTCTTCCTGCGTGAGCGTAAAATTACTCCAAGCATATCTTATTTATTTTATGTTTTTAAGCATAATACATACATATTAATATATATCTATATTGGTATGTATGTATATATATATATGTGTGTATATTACAAAATTATTCATGACGTCGTTTCTTTGAAAATAATGAAAGTACTTATTAACCAAGCACTAGGCCCGCCGTTTTCCCTCGCTCTTATAAGCCATCTTCAGTACTGTTACTGCACACTGACTGGGACTATTCGTTCCAGAGAGGTTTATATAGGGGTTCGTTACGGATCATTGGCACGAAAAAGTTATGGATTAATAAACCATGGTGATTAATTAATTGGGAATTCCACTTATGTAAGGGGTAGCCATCGTAGCGACTTAAGATGTTACGGTGTTTGAAAGTTTTTATAGCTTCAATAACTTCTCTAATAGTAGTGAGGTTTGCGAGAGACGAGATGTGAGGCGAGTTAAATTATATTTGATAGTGAGTTTCCAGTCTATTTTCAGCCAGCGCCAGACCCTGTTATATAAAACAACTCCATATAACAATCTATATGGATTCTAGAAAACACCAGCGGCTTCCAGATAATTGAAAACTTTAATTGGAAAGTAGTCTGGGAGTTCGAAATTAAGTTTATGTTGCTCCTGAAGAAGATTTTGCGATGCGATCGGTGATCCCTTGAATGTAGAATAGATAAGCTTGCTTACGGAAATTAGGTTTAGATAGAGCAGTTGCTGTTGAGAAGAATTGATGTAACAGTTATTGGTCTTTCCTAAAATAATTATTGCGAATCTAAGTTTCGATGATATGAGTCAGTTTTCACGAAGCGAATTAGGTTCAGATATGGAGACGACCTTCTGGGTAAAAGAACTCACTGCGTTTTTGTACTGGACGTTGGTGTTGGAGGCCATTAAGATATTTGTCTGTGTGGGTTTTCGGTAAACGGAGAAATGCAACCATCTCATGGTCGAACGTATGTTGTCCTGTTGAAAATTCAAAAACGATAAAGGGTATATAAACCTGTATGAACACGTTGGTTTAAGGTTGTGAGGTAATAGGACTTGTTAGAACACTTCCATAAAAATATATACAACGATAGCTGGAAATAGGTAGAAAAATTATAGGATAGGGTAAGCAATCATTATTGAGAGATACTACAATGGTTTGGAAAATACTTTTATTACTCCTCGCATATTAGAATGCTACTGTGTTGCGTTACATTAGTAATTATTAATTATATTTTGTTGTGTTAGCATTTGCTATAACGATATACTGAAAATTATATACCGCCGATAAAGTGGGATGTATAACTGTGATTAAAGTAGTGCGTGGATAGGTTAAATAAAGTACTGCTCGTTATGGAGATACTATTTCCTCATTTTTAGATGCCTTCCTGGAAAATATGCCAATTTTGCATAACGCGACAGTTTTTTTTTAACATTTTTTCTAAACATACTTTGCAGAGATTATGCAAAATAAGTTTAGAAAAAAGATTCAGGGCCATCGTTACCATGAATGGCTCTGTACTATAGAACTATTGAATACGTTTTTGATTATATGTAGATTTTTCTAATACATGTTAAAATTCCATATATAGAAATCAAAACGGTAAAATAGTAATTTTTGGAGAATCGAAGGATACACTTTTTAATTTTCTTGTACTTATCGGTTGTTAACATGAGTTCACTATTTTGCTTGGAATTTCACAGTTTATCAATTCTGTTGTACATTGTTTGCAGAAAAATTTCTACAAAAATAAAATGTATAAAAATAAGCTAAAATTTTATATGAAAGATTTGAATTGAAAGATTTGGAAGGTATGATTATTATGAACAAGTCCCAAAAATTTTAATCCATCTCTACTTAAAATGGATGTATCGTTACAATATCTGCCAATGCAAAAAATTTTGAAGGAACAATGATAATGATAACAAATCTAGTGGGAAGACTTTGCGCTTCACTTGAAGAAGGTAAGACGTAATTTTGACTACTAAGAAATATAAACATTTCCAATAAGGAAAAATGCTTTTGAAATACACTGAATGAATGATGAACCAAAAATAAAGCGGAAGCAATTTAGGAAACACGAACTTGTATCTTCAAGTATTCTTCATTCTTCCTCAAAAAGAATAAAGGCTAATAAAACAAGTTTTTTTTTTAAACGAAATGAACGGAACGGAAGAATGTCTTTAATCGCCATTTCGTAGAGGATGTAATATATATGGCAAATGAAAAGAAACATGTAGTGCAATGCTAAAAATTCTGACACTCAACTTTCATTCATTCTGGCCCGACTAGCTCGATTCTGTTGCTTGCGCCAACTGTTTGTTATTCGGATTATTCGGGTTATTCAATTGGATCATCATGATATTTATTTATCCGGCTCTCCAGTGAGGTGACCTTTATACTAATTTGATAGTGATGCAGTAAGAGTACAAAATCAAAGTAATCTCGTACCGTGGTATAAATATAAGATAATGCAAATGCTAAGTCGATTACTTCATATACTGTGAAAGGAATATTTTCCTATTAGCCCAACATACTGAATTGTGGTACGAATCTCTTGACTAACGTTGTCTTTATTCTGAATGTATATACAAATATCTTTTTCCATTAAATTTTACCATTATGCCGAATTGTACAATACCCACCAAGGCTTTGATAATGCGTTCATCATCTAATAAAATCTTATCTTAAGTAGAAGATAGTAATATCCTTCCTCTAACGAAAACAATTAGCTGTTCCCAAAATCAATACGCTTTAGAGATACAAAATATACATGAAAATACTACGGTATTCTCAGAATTTTTATTAAATTGTTAACCGTATAAAACAGGTTTTTCTAATCAAATAACATCTAATTAGTTTATTTAATTTCTTCTCGTGATGTTATGAAGTTATTTTATTCACACAGTATACTAATTTAAATGTCTTCATTCGCATTTACTGCTTTATAATTACTCGACCGTCAGCACTCCGGTATTCAATTTAAATTCTGTCACCGTATTTACAAAAACAGCTACCTACTGAAATTCCATTAAAGTACTTAATTAATGCGTCTCTCTGGAAAGTAAATATTACCATTACAAATATTTAGTTTCAGGCAATTTATCTGCAATGTAATTAACGTTGGTCCATTAGGCACCTCCAAGTCATCTTATTTGCACAAACGAAACCCACGCAATTCTGAAATCAAATTCCGCGAAGCAATCTATAGAGTAACGACTGTTAATGAAGATAAATTCATTCATTGAATTTTGGTAAACAAAAAGTAATGTAATTTTTACAGACCTCATTGTCATTGATTGAGTATTGCTTTTTTCCTGGAATTTCATGCACGTCCAAACGATGCTTCATGGTAAATTATAAGCGGAAAAACCTTTTACTTTTAACAAAAATCTAATTGATATATTTATGTTGGATACAGGTTTAACTGTAAATATTCGATCTACAGTGCTCTTTTTAATTTTCCATCGAAATGTTCGCCTAAGACCGTCCTTTTTATCTATTTTTATTGTTTCAGTTCACCGCTTGGGTAGATGCGGTCATCTTCGTCTTTAGTTTAGAGAACGAGAACTCTTTCAACGCCATCTACAACTATTACACCAAGATGTCGCATTACCGGAATTCCGCTGAAATCCCCGTTATACTCGTTGGAACGCAAGGTAAGTGCGGAATATTTTGCCTAAATTCCCTTCGACGGTGGTGATGTTAATATTACTGTTGGCTAAATAATTTCCTCGAGAGGTTGTAGCTTCTAAACGTCTGCATTAGAAAAATACAGTAGTATGACGTTGAAGCAAAAATGAATGTATGTTTCAACTGCATAGTACAATTCGGTTAGGTAAACCCCACTCATTGAACAAACTTCCGAGTCTTTCCATATTTCTCATCAAGAGACGCAAACTTGTTACAATTCGTTCACCATGTCATTTCCAAAGAGAAGAACATTGACCAATGTGCAGCGCTCCAATGTATAACACGGAACATTTATTATAAAAACAAAAATATCTAATTGTATCGAGAGTAACTGTGACAACAGTAACGTTTCGTCTCTTAAAAATAGAAACCACATTCTAATTTTAAAAGCGTTACGTATGCAAACACAAAATTAACGTACCTGATCTTCAGATAAAAAGAAAATTTTTTTGCAATAAAATGTTAAATCCAGCAAAAAGAATTATTCCATGTCTTTCAAAGGGAGTAAATGTTCCTTTAAAAATTGTAAGTTTTGTTTCAAATCTGTAGGCTTTTCGCATTAACGATATATTTTCAAAAAAAAGCAATATATTTTGAATTAAAGCATTAATTTCACATTTTTTTTTTTCACTGTAAAAAATAGTAATAAAAATATTGCGTTGAAAAAAGAAATATGCTTAAAAAATATTTTCTTTAGTTTAAAAGTTCCTATCTATCAGTGTATGCTACATAAACTAAAATTTCTTTATAAAATCAATTACTGATGGTATAAATATGTAGACCTGGAATCGTGGTTGTTGGACTTCTCTATTTGAGGAAATTTGTTGTTTGTTGAAAAGCGTTAGTTGTTACTCGTAATTTCGAAAATGTTTAAATTTGAAATCTAATTTGAATTCGAATTCGAATGCAAACCAACAGTTCGAGCTTGGAAAATCATATATCGTGCATTCCTTAGTTACTAGTTTGGTTATCAAAAAATTTAATTATACCTACAATGTAATGTTGTATCAATTGCCATCTAATGAAGTTATACATTTCGTCACCAGACTGGATATAGATATAACTTTGGCCACGATCAAGTACTCGCGTTTCTAGCACTGAACTACAAATATACATACATTAGTCCAATCTCTAGTGAAGCTATTTCAATATGGTAAGTCATACATACGGTACCTATTCACAAAAGCGGAGCTCTAAGTGATGGTAATTATTATAAGCCCATATACCAGTCTCCGTATTGTTCGCTTTTTGAAAAATTTGCAGACAGTGTTACGAATATAATCTGCGCCTTTCCGAATGGATTAATAGCAAAGCGCTCTACTCTCAGGAATTTAGCTTATTATACTCAATTTGTTTCGAACATCGTCGATAAAGCGGGTCATCAATACCGATTTTTTAAAGACATTTGAATAAGATTATACCTTGTCAATTAAGCTTTAGTACAACTTTTTGTGTGGTATTTAACTAATCGAATTTAACTAATTAAACTGCAAGATCAGGGTTCCCAAAGGCTCTTAATTATAAAGTCAGCTTAAATTCTTTAGGGTTTATTTTTCTAAACTCAAAATCTTTTCATAGCCAACTAGTTTTGTTAGACGGATCAACTAAATTTGTTTTTCACTACTATTAAATACAAGCACATAAACAAATCAGTAAATTTGAGGTTAGTTTTATACCAAGTACGTCTATTCAAAGCCTGCTGTACAATATACAGCATTAATCTGCACCAGGTGCAATAATCCCAGGAAATGAAATAAGATGTTTGCTGTGGTATTTAATGATAAAAAAAATATATATATATATATAATGCAAGAAAGCGTAATCAGTAAAGAGTCCAAACGATGTGCCCGACCAGTAGCGTCGATGCGAGAGCAGAGTGGGGTAAACTCCGCTCTCGCATAAGTAGTAAAAATAAACGATGCTTTTAGTTGCCGTTCTAACGTGTTAAAGTATACGTTGAAAATGTTGCGAAGTCGTAAAAATAATGCGTCAAATCGGTTGTCTGCTACCGTAGTAAATAAATTTATACATCGGTTTCCCGATTTAATATATGACGGTAAGGCAGTGAAATGTTTAGTTTGTGAAACAACTTTATTATCTTGGAAAGCGAGTCAGTGTCAAAGACACATAAATAGTGACAAACATAAATTGAAAAAGATTAGACGCAAATCATATAATGAATTTGTGGTTGATTTAACAATGATGCTAATTGCGACTAATATAGCAATACATAAAGTCCAACACCCAATATTTCGCCAGTTTTGGAATAAATACAATCCTACGTGGAAATTACCATCTAAAAATACGCTACACAATTACGTACCATCAATGCGTGAAAGAATTGTAAATTTTACGAAAAAAACGGTGAAAAATAAATACCTTTGGTTGACAATGGACGAAACTACAGATATTAAAAAACAGTCCATCCTATCCATTGTCGTAAGGACGCTGACCCCACAAGGATCTTCTGACCCTTATTTACTAGCCTGTAAACGAATGCGAGATTGTACTGCCACGGCGATACGTAGTGTATTAATAGAAACACTACACAAATTTGAAATTTTACCGGAGCAACTGTTAATGTTAGTTACCGATGCTGCCGCGGTTATGTGTTCGACAGCAAAATTACTCAAAACGATTCAACCAAACCTGCTGCACGTCACATGTTTGCTTCACGCTTTACACCTTGTAACAAACATTATACGTACAAGTTATCCTGATGTGGATGAACTAATAAGACAAACGAAAGCGGTTTTTCTTAAATCTCCGAAACGTATTCGCCTATTTCATTCGCAGTGTCCTGACATACCCCAGCCGCCGCAACCAATTCTTATACGATGGGGTACGTGGTTAGAAGCAGCATTCTATTATTATAAACATCTTGAAAAAATTAAATCAGTAGTTTTACAACTAGACGGCAAAGAAGCGGCTGCAATAAGGCTCGGTCAGGTTCAATTTAAAAATCCTCAAGTTGCAGCAAATTTAAAAATTATTTACGACAGTTACGTTCCAATAGTGGATGCAATAAAAAAGTTACAGAACAGTGCGCTGTCCTTATCGGACTCATTAGCAATTATTGACCACGTAGAATTAGCGCTGCATATCCTTGATGATGAAAAAAGTGTTTGTGTTCGTGAAAAATTGAATAGTGTATTAGATAAAAATGTAGATTTTACAAAATTACGGCAACTTTTTACCAATACTGAAGATACGTTGTACAGATACAAAGAGCACCTTAACTATGCAAATATAACATCTCTCAACGTCGAACAATCCTTTTCAGCATATAAGCATTTATTTACGTCGCTACGTACGAACCTTTCCGAGACTAATACAGAAACATATATGATGGTGCAATTACTTCATCGCGCACATCCGGATATTTCTGCAACAATGTAAACATGCTAGGTAAGTTATTTATGTTTTTCTTAACGTTTTGTAAAGTGATTCAATATATTTATTTTTAAATAAGCGCACTGTTATTCTGGTAAACTCTCCACGCAACGCCAATGCTCGGGCACATCGTTTGGACTCTTTAGTAATCAGTGCAGACAAAAGAAAACCGTCATTTTATCTCAAAATGTATGATTCCAATTATTTAATGCATTCGTTTTTAAATTGAATAAAGAAACTGCTTATCCAATTTGATAGGAAAAGATATTCTTAAGGCAAATTGTGATACTGTCAAATTTGGAAGATCAAAAGCTTTATTTTATTTTTATGTTACCGTAACATTTGAGTTAAAAATTCAGCTTAAAGCAAAATGACTCATGAAACCATTCTGAAGGCTATCAGAAATGGCAGACTTAGAGAAACATACATAATGTTTGCGGAATAAAAAAAAAACCAAAAACTCGATTTCCGAAACTTTCCACAGTTCAGTATTCAATATTTAACTGAGTATTTAAAATCTCGAAAAATTCGAATGTTATCAACGGCTCTAGTTCTCATTAATACTTATCGAACTTACGAACAAATCTTATAGTATAATGAAGTAAGTAAAAAAATAACACTTACGTTTGTGTTAGTGTTGTGGATCAATCTAAAAGTTCGATTATTTATTATTCAAGGCACATAACTAATTATAAAATACTGCGCAACCCAACGAACAAAAGGTAAGTATAAAAATAGCAAGTTGCGCAGATTTCGTAATTTTTTCGTGGATATCTGGCAAACTTTTGTACATAAATTCAATATATTGCATATATTGCATATATTATGTACAGAATCTGTATTTCACTCTCATCTGAGACACCTCATCGTTGCATCCATGGTGAATTGTATGTTGAATACTGGAAACGCATTATTGTTGACGGACATCAATACAGTTTCGGAACATTGATCATCTTTTGTTTCCTGATGAGAAATTCGTGTTAACAGGTAGATTCTAACTGGCCCGCTTGTGCGCTTACAACCGCATCGATCCTCCGTGAAACTAGTTGCTATTTCCATTTGCAGGCTTAATTACAAAATAGTCCGCGAGCGTTATGAAACTAAGATATATAACCGCAAATAAAGCAAGAAACGTTTAATTTATTACACCTTTCGGATCGAAAAACTTATCCCCTAGGAAAGCGAACATTCACTTCCCGTCCATATTTTACCTGATATAATGTAATTTTTATCGTGTTACATAGTATTAGCGCGATTCCGATAGTTCGCTCATACAAGCAGCCTCAAATGTAGCGTTTCCTTTACAGATGCAATCAGCGAGAGCAGTCCCCGTGTGATAGATGACACCCGCGCACGAAAGCTGGCCAACGATCTGAAAAGGTGTTCCTATTACGAGACATGTGCCACATACGGCCTCAACGTGGAACGGGTCTTTCAAGACGGTGAGTCACCAAAATCATATAGAAGTCCATTTAAGACGTTATTTCACATTTTCGAGATAAAACATAGCGTACATGCATTGTAAGGTGCGGCAATATTTGTTCGGCATTATGTAAATAGTTTTACAAAGTTTGAAAACAAATCCTTATTCGCGCTTGTTCTGTTTCCATCTAAAATTCTTGACTTCCATGACGGTGTGTGTAGGTGTAGGTATTATGTACAGTATTTGAATTCGATGTATTTTGATTGCGCAAAATACAAAATGAAGGATACATATACAGTTTTTGGAAGGAACATATTTGATATTTTAACATAGCCCACTTGAAATTCAGATAATATTAAACTTATCTATTTTGTTTCTCAAAAGGCTTTTAAATTACGTAGTTTCGACAGAATCTCTCGAAGTTATTCCTTAGTCCCAAGCTAGTAACTCATGTTCAATTCACCGCTACGAAGCGATGTACAACATTTTGTGTATTTTCTTGTGATGTAGCATTAACAATGGTTACATTCATTTTGTGCTTAGCTTATGTGTAAGCGTAGATGCGAAATATATGTGATATATTTGGTTCCTCCAACCTTTGCCATTTTGAGCATCTTCTGTGGAGTAGTTACCTCGTTGTTACTAAGTAATTCCGAATGTTTGAAACCGGTTTGAAATTTACTAAATCAATTACAGGCTGTATGTGCTTGGGCTTCTTTTCAAAAAATAGTGGTCACTAGTTACATTAACTTTTTTCGTCTGTAATAATAATAACACTAATAGATAAATCACACTACATGATTGTCGATTACCGCGACAATCCAGTAAATAAATTTAACTCAGCGCAAAACAAAGAGTAAGTAGAATAACATAAAACGAGTACGAGTGATAGAGAACTCATCATTGCTACAAATCGACATCGATTTGCATCGATATAGATTAGTAGCGTTATCTCTTGTTTACTTCTAAAAAAGAAAAATACTTTAAATAACAAATGTCAATGAACTTGCTTGATCTGAGGCACGACTTCTAATATACATACTTTCCTGTTAAATTTGAAACAAAAAAAATATTGTTTTTATTAGTTTACAAGCAATTTGTTAGGAACGGCTTATGCGGTTGAATCCACCAGGGCACGACTGATTATGGAACTTTGGAGAGCGCAACTGCTGCAGGATTAAATAGTAAAACTTTATGCATTCTGAATTTACAGTGGATAAAGTTAATTCGTTCCAAAACTCTCTTCGTTTACGGAATTTTGCATTAGTGGATGGTAAATTTACCGTAGTTTCTTTATTATACGGGTCTAGGCCTTCCCAATGTTGATCGCCGTTGTCTGATTTGCAGGATTATTTCGAAAGTGGTGGTAAATAATAATCTCTTTGCAGAGGTATCCAATACAGTTAGCTTTAATACGTTTGGGTGCTATTTTAATCCTGCCAGTCTTCATAGAAGATCTTTGACATTTATTATACATTATACATTATACAGGCGCGCACTTCATCGAGCTAAGTTAATTACATATACAAACCATTCTTAAAAATGCACGTTCGTAACTTCACAGTAACTTATTATATCTGTTGTTGGAATGCAAAAATAAGTCTGATGAAGGTGTTCTTCAAAGCTATATTACATAAATTTTATTGTAAAAAATCACAGGTTTCTCCTTTGAGATTATTTTTATGTACAAAGAAGAATCTGCTTGCTGCATTTGAATAACTTTCTGTAAATATAAATTTTTGTAACAAATTATTCTTATTGGCATTGTGTGGCAAGTGTTAGTCCTTATTAAATTTTATTGATTTGCTAATATCGTTCATACTTTTTTTCAAATAAATTTACCTAATAGAAAGTTAAATCTTCGTTCTAACTGTCGTAGAGAAAATTATCACCGGAAGTTGTTACATTTTCTATAATTTTTTTACGGAAAGAGAAATAGAAACTACTGTATTCCATTGTACATAATTAATGAAGATACATTACTAGAGAGGACAAAAGCAAACAAAAATCATACCTTTTTTGCAGCGACTATTATATAACAATTTTTCAGAAGTGGCCTTCACTAGCAGCAATACACTAACGAGCTTTGACCAAGCTTGCTGCTGTTACTGAATTTGGAATAGTACAATTAGGATTTCGCTTTGCATAGAGTAGAGAAGCTTGGTTGACATTCACTTATATAGATATTTAGTAACATATATCACAAAGGTATACTATGATATACAAAACCTAAAACTAAAATTATATCAACTATTTCAGATGGGTTATACACCATCAATTTTCAATAGTGATAAAATGCTTTTTCTATAGCTCTCAGATGTTCATGTAAGGGTACTTTGTATCCTTAAATACTTTTTAGTATTTAAGTATTATATATAATACAAAGTATTTTAAATACTTTAAAATACTTTGTATTTTACTGTATTATTTTACTCACCTTTAACATAAACCAGTTCTATTAGGCTACCATTAAAAAGCACTGATTTAAATTCTAAACAAAAACAAATTAACGATAAACGGATACACAGATAAAGCTAAACAATATTGAAACATATTTAATGTAGGTTGCGTTTATTAAAACATTAACAATGATACGGACTCATTCCAGGTGCGTTTTAAACATGGTAAAACAATATCATTAATTCAATAATTTTGAATATTGCAGGGGTCGATTTTTTTATTAATAGTTATTACAGTTTTATTTTTAAAAATGTAGATTATGTTTCCTGTGAAGTATTACTGATAAGTGGGTGGTAGAGATTCCTTAGAGTTGAACATTATAATTTCGTATACTTGAATACCAAGAGAAATAGACGAACACCAAGGAAGCCGACAAAAAATAAAAAAGTGTTAGAAGGACGCCAGATTTTTATGTGTTCAGTAAGAGCTTTTTTATTAGCATACATATCATGTACTCCTTGATAGATGAAATAAATTATTATTTTCATCTATAAGAACAGCTATTTCCTACTCTGGTCTTTTAACATAAAAAAAATTAAATTGTTGACTGGTACTTGGCAGATTACGTAGTTGACATTCACTGATGCAATAGATAAACATCTTTTTGCTAAGAATGCGACCTTGGCGCTTTTTACACCAGCATAGATGTACATATATGTATCTCAGCTTGAGTACTGTATTAGTAACGTTGGGTATAATGACTACATTTTGAAGTCGATAGAAATGAATGATTGCGAAGTCGAATTCGATCGTTTGCACGGGATTCATACTTACATGTACTGTACGTATGTAGTGGAGTAAAAGAATGAATATGAGCCTGGTACATATATGTATGAGCTTATAGCACAATAGATACATAATTAGAACTATCTGGTTTTGTGAATAAGATGGCTGCCTTTTTTTTAACAAAAGACCGATATTTACAAAAGCCGGCTGTTTTAATGAATTATTATGCTATAAATTCATAAACAACGCTCCCATTCATTCGCTTGCTTCAATATACAGGGTTACCTGTAAATAGCACGTAAGCTACCGAAATCTGAAGACTACCTATCAATGTATTACTGAAAATTTAAAAAGAAATTTATTTGTAACATATACATTTTGTTCAAATTTTAGGGCCCAAAATGCAGGTAAAGCCGGTCCATATCTTTGTTTCTCCTATATTATACAAATACCGCTGATGAATCAAAGTTAACCCAGATACAAATAAAAATCGATAAAGCATTGTAGATGCTATGAATAGTGAATAGTCTATTGAAATGCATTAGTCTGTCGTACAGTTGATGTCGAAGTGTTTATGTGTTTACATTGAATATGCCGATAACCATATGATTTGCATTCTTAATGTTTAAAGTTAATGCATCCGAAATGTCGGGTTTTGAGTTATTTGTAGTTATACATTCTTTTTCTTTTTATGAAATTTATGGTGGTCCTAACAAGGACCGATCTAGGCGAAACAGGACAAAATAATTTATTAATGTAAAAAATGTTCGAAATGTCCACCGTGAGCTCTAATACAGGCATCAATTCGGCGACGAAAGTTATTATGCACACGAGTAAAATTTACCATGCCTTCGCGAATGCGTTGAGCTGCAACATAAATGCGATTTCGCAGATCTTCGACATTTTCAATATCAGGGCGACGATCATATACCAAGCTTTTCATGTATCCCCACAGAAAAAAGTCTAATGGATTTAGATCGGGACTACGAGGTGGCCATGGAGTACGACTTCCGCGTCCAATCCATTGTGGAAATCTTTGGTTAAGAAATGCTTGAATTACTCGACTACTATGCGCGGGTGCTCCGTCATGCATAAACCACAATTGTTGCCTCAACGATGTTTAAAATATGCTCTTCTGCTTGCTCAACTCTACGTGATATATGACGGCCACGACCTTCGAAACGTGGAATTACTGATCCTGTTTCTCGAAGTCGATGCACGGTTCTCACAATTGTCTCGGATGATGGATGCCGCCGATTGGGAAACCGTTCCGCGTACAAATTTTCTGCCGCAAGACTATTTTGTCCTGTTTCGCCATAAATCAAAATCATATCGGTGTATTCGATATTCGTATAGGATGCCATTGCAATTGCGTATAATGACGGTGAATGCTATGTGCATACTAAATGGATATCCGAACGCTGCTTCAGCGACTGCCGGTGATTCCCATATGTTAACTAAGACAGAGTCGGACTCGAATAAAGAAAAATCATTTTCTCGTTACTACGTGCACATACAACCATAATATTTTGTATTTAGGCATTACTCATGCGTTTCTTTCGCCTGATTTTTTTTCGTACTATATCCGAATAAGACTGTATATGTACATACATAAATTTGAATGCGGCAAAGGCGAGATTCAAATACGAATTCGATTTTATTCACTTCTGTCAACAAAGTACAGTCGTTATGCCCAGCGCTAATTAATGGTGTAATATTATTAAATATGTTTGTGCACTAATATATAAGTAATTGTACAGAGAAATCAAATATGTTAACTTAAATAGTAATTGACGAACACACTACCTTCTCCTCCACCAAAAAATTGTGCGATCAAAGTACAACATTTCCCAGGATAGAATACCCCAATCTTATAAATTTTTTATTTCTTGAAAGAAAAAAATATTTTTGTTCAATTTATTCTGTTTATTTGGTCCGACTTGCAAAAAAACATATTGGATGTTATAAAAATTATATATTTTTATATATCGGGTTATATAAAAATTTAGAAGTGTGATATCATTTCCTATTGAAGTATCCCCTATCGAAAATATTAATTAAAAAATTTGACTTAATTATGTTAATTTAAAAGAAAGAAGTGAGAATGGTGTGCTTTAATTTATTACTGTTGACGAGTTATTTTCTGTAGTTTTCTTTTAAACTCAATCGTTAAAGTTTTCCTCGGTATAGGATAAAGCTTCTTGAATAACATTAAATAAGAATAATTTGCTTAAGAAATTCGATTTTTTAATTTTTATAGAGCTTAGCAAGAATGATTTTCTAGGTCAAAAATAAGAAAGTCTACAACAATTTAGGGATAATGTATGCATGTCGCAAACATCGAAAGAAGGAATGATCCAATTTTGTCTCAGATGTTACAATTGTGTCGATTCGGAAAGCTTTTTCAACAAAAATAAGCTTAGTTGCTTATTTTTCTTGTAAAAATAAACATTAGCTTCTCTACAATGATAGCAAGGACTGTGGCGTAGTAAGGTAAACAACACTTAAGTATCGGTAACCTCCGCACCACACAAGTACAATTTATTATATAGTAATATAATAACTAGTCGGCGACGGGATATAAACGGGAATAAACGGGACGGCCGTTTCGCGGACGCGAATGGTCCTCACCATCATCTGCTGACCGAATGATGGTAACCGAAACGGTTGTCCCGGACGAATTATTATATTACATTTTAATAAATTAAACTTTTGTGGTGCGAAGGTTGCCGATCTATTGTTTACCACATTACGCCACAATCTTTGCTATGATTACTGAAAGCTCATTTAAACTCCTTTGTATTTGACTTTTAACATTGCCCAAAGATGCCTCTATATTTCGATTTGTCACGTATCAATTTGCTTCAATCATTTCTCGCACAGTATTGATATTTGTCGGAACAACGGCAGTTGACGGATGGCCTTTACGAAATATGTCACTGACACTAGTACATCCACGCTTAAATTCTACTTGCCAGTCATAAACTGTTGTTTGGGATGGTGCTTCATCACCAAAAATGAATTCGATCAATGCGTTGATCGACTTAAAATCGTAAAAAGTCATTGCACAAAAACGTTCACGAGAAATTTCAATATTTTCACTAAATCGATTTCTTTGAAACGCTATTAATACTACACCTGGCGGTTCACTTTTTTTGTCAATGATGTTTATCATAGTAATGGCAGAGTTTTAAAACGAATCAAATTGAAATATACGACAAGTGCCATCTAGTGGTCAATTCAGAAAATTTGGAGGGTTCTTCCCATAATAAAATTTTCTTGCTTTTCTGTTCTTGGGGCACTTGAAATTTATACGCCTTCAAATACAAACCTTTTGTTAACGTTTGTTGAAACATCCAATTGTCGAGAAGGCAACAAATTGCAATTTTCATTTGGTATTATTTTTACGATGAATTTTCTAAATACTTCGGTGCAAGCTGTAAACATACAAACTTCCAATGTTCACAGAGTACGAACAGCGTGCCATTTAAATTCAAAAATTCAATTTGCATCACTCTCTACAAAACAAACTTATCAAGTAATTTCTCCACCATTAAGCGATGGAACCTCCGTCCAAAGCTTTTATCTACCAAGCTGTGAATACTTCTCATTAAACTTGCTACAAACGCAAACTAAACCATTAAATTCCCCCACTTTTATTAGAATGCTAAAATAACAAATGTATAGTTGATATAAATGTACAAGACGGATTTAACTTCATCAAATTGAATAAGAAAACATTCTAAGTAAGCCGCAGAATGTAGTAATAACGTCCATTTATACGTAAATACGCACCATGGATACTATACCTGTACTCACTCCCACCTTCGCGTCGACCAAAACAGGTTGCTCCATTCTTGATGCCCACGTGCAATCTGTTGCATCCAGACATCAACAAGGCCGTGTTCTTCCTCCCGTGGCACTTCATCTGGCCGCACTCGATACCTTCTATGCATAAATTTCGTGCTGCCGGTGCGTTCTTACTAAACTTCCCGTCCTCAAACTGGTCGTGTCTTGCATTTTTTTCAAAGCGTCACGCGTAGGTAATAAGACGAACCGGCAGCAGCAGTCCGCTTCGGAACCTACAGCTTCGACGGCGCGTTCGAGACCGTTTCGCGACGTTCCCACGCTTGACCGGTTCGCGATCGTTCTTAGTTCACAGTTGTTGATTCATGTTCGTACCTTTTGTAAATTCTATTTAATATATCACCGTCGAAAATAGATGTGTTATAATAATAGTGTTCCTTTCGAACCCAAGATGGATTGCAAGTGTTTTAGTTTTAAAGGCATAAAGAAGAGATTGAGCAAGAGCAAAATATTTAAGAAATTTAGACGTAAGTTATATACGATTCCTTTTTTTTTGGTAACATTAAACGATTTTAATCACACTTTGAAAGAGCAGTAGATAACCGAAATAATTGATTCAGATGGCATGGGAATTAAAGCAATTACTTTTCAAATATTCGTAGTAGAAAGAACGTAGTTATGAAAGCCTAAAGAATTCGAGGTATACTTGGCTTTCTCTTTCTCTTCTGTTATACATATTTACCAATCGCAGCTAAAACATGACTACATAATCGTTATATTTGTCTTTCGTATGCATAAAGATGATTTTTAATTTACAATAGTTCCAAATAACTTGATTGACATGATTCAATTGGGGTATTATGTAATCTTACTGTTAGATGCCCAATTTTGTTAACTTTTGGGAAACGTATTTTACTTTGTTAAATATGTTAACAAGAAAATATGCACTAGAAATACTAAAATGTAATTGTGATTGGAGGGAAGTTAGATAGAAATATCAAAAAAGTAAACAATCATTTCGAATGTGTTTTATATTATCGAATAATGCTGCTAGATACAAGACCTCTGAATTTACATTGTATCATATAGAAGAAGCCAAAATATATCGTTTTTAGCTTCTTCTGGATTGGAGAACTTCCGGTGACTTGACGAATGCAGATCCTTCTTCGCGGATTAACCTGCTTATTTTTTTTTTCTTTCATTGAATATACAACTACCAACCTTGGGCTCATTATATGCTAACCTTTCTCTAACCCTTTTACGGTAATACGAACTCTGTTGATGAAAACGATAGTATAATATCCGCGCTGCAGAAGCTTAAACTGAACGTTGAATTTATCTTTCAAAAATACTATTGGAGTCTTCAACAATATACAGAATGTTCCATATAGAATAAAGAAATGATCTTTTTTTTCTGACTCATTTAGTCAGAAAAAGTCGCATAGTTTTACACCTCCATTGAGATGCCAGTTATTATTATGTGGTTTTTAAAATGTTCTTTAGTAATTCTTACTCCATGCGCTTAAACCGGTGTTTGTTAACCTCTTAAATAGCGCTAGCCCTTTTGGCTACCTGTTCTTCTTATCGTTCTTTATTGCTCCACAAAGAACTTCATAGTGCCGACGTCGCGAACATATTGTTTATTTATCTAAAAAGATCCATGCCCCAATATCCGCGACGGATTACATTACACTACCGTTACCTAAAGATAATTGTTCAAACAGTAGTAATTGATGTAATTAAAGAACATGTATTCAAAGACGCAAAACAAATCGTTATTTTGGAGTCTACAAAATTAGCGTAAATTATGAGCTGATTTTCTTTTTATTTGACCGTCGTATCTAGTATTTTGTATTGTTTAGATTAAAAATCTACATTTCTTCCTATACGCCTTTAGGTCAGCGTTTTTAGTCTCTTAAGTAGCGATACTCCTTTTGGCTACCCGGCATGCAGTGTACAGGTTCTTGTATTTTATTGCACCGCGAACAAATAAATATGGTTTAAGCCTATTCGTGTGGCATTTTATTTATTTACCCAAGAAAATCCCATTTCCCACGTCAGGTTATACGCTTTTACCTTCGCAAGTGTAATTGCCTCCATGTTAACAATCACTGTCTTAGTCCAAAGATAACTAACAGTAATTACTATAATTATAAAACATGTAGTCAAAAGAAAAACAAATGTCATTTTGTCTACAGGATTACCATAAATTAGGAGTTTATTTTTTTTTATTCACCATCGTCTCTAATACTTGTTACAGTGATTGTTTACATTGAAGATCCATATTCTTTGACTACCCGGCAACGAAAGCATTATGTACTTTTTCGTATTGCTCGGTAAACAAGTCCATAGCATATGCTTGTCTGCTTCGCGAACATTTTATTTATCCCAAAGGTAATTGTCCAAATAGCGGTGACTACTAAAAACATGTAATCTAAAGTCAAAAGTCCAATATTGATTTGCAGCCTACACTATTATTAATCGTGTCGCTAATACTTCCAATAATAATACTTCCACTATCGCGGGTTTATGTTATTGTTAATTCTACGAAAATGAAACGCATTCCTCAAGTATCTAATTCATAAGCACTGTTGTTTATAACAAATGGAGGTAGTTATCATTTCCTGCATGCATAAAAATCGAAATACTCGGTGTTAGATTGCATTTGCTATAGCAGCGGTTTGAATAAAAGGTCAAGAACAACATCTGCCGTTGTCATAAACAACTCGACCGCAGTTTTATCACTTCAGTTAGGTCTAGAAATTACATCTAGATATAAAAACAAAACAAATATTACTAGAAAGTAATTTTGAAGTATGGGCGTATAAGAACAGGTACTTCTTTCATTTCTAATTTTTCCGAATAATTGCACATTTATTTATTGCTTACGATTACATATTCTCATCTGGAGGACAGATTTAAAGACGTATGATGAAAGCAATCCAGCTAACCATCTGTTAGCTCGATAACAATATACATATATATATATATATATATATATATATATATATATATATATATATATATTACTTCCTAAATATACTTTCTCTTTTGAAATGTAACATAAAATACATATAATGACAGTAGATAATGTACGTGTTCACCATTCGCATGCTAAATCGGTTTTCTTAAGTTGTTCTTTTAATTCATTCAACTTTCATATCTTTCAACACCGCATTTTTTCGGCGTGAATGAGCACGTCTTTTTTTATACTTAAGCAAACTTGCATATACTTTAGATAGACTAAAGGTCGCATCAGATACGTGGAAGCTAATAAGAATTGCTGTCTTATTTCATTATTAATAGCTCGTCAAGATTACGCAACTACCGAACAATCAACCTTTCAGCTCTTTAAGGAAAAAATTGGAGACCGAGTTGTGTCACCTTAAGCGATGTCTTATTTGGTCAGATTGCTTGCTGCTGTTTTAAACATGTCCCTGAGTATCACTACATCTGTGCACCTACTGCTTGGAAGTTGGCGAATCACGTATTAATGCCAGTTTTTTAAGTTAATTTTAAATTTGCAATAAAACCAACAAAACCTCTCAATACGTTATGTTGTAGTAAACTGACTTCAATTAATGTTTAATAATTGTATTACCGAAAAAGCATAGTAAATGAGAGAAAGCAGCAATAGTTTCAAATGTAATTAAAACGGGCCAATTTATTATTATATTTATTTTTTACAATTTAATTTTTTAAATTGTAAAAGATAAATATTACAAAATTTAAAAAATATAATTTTTTAAATTGTAAAAAATAGTAGTACCGTATAAAACCTTCTTAGCTCTTACCACTGCTTCCATTCGTCTGGGCATTTGCTGTCTCCTATTTGGTAAATTATAAATAATTTCGCTTAGCTCCTAACTGATCAGTGTAGGACATCGGTTGGAACATGTTTCTGGCAGACAGTCAACAGGAAAAAAAGCATCTCTTCTGCGTATGAACCAAATCTCTGCGACAATTGAAACGAATTCCTCCCCAGAACGTCAGTAGTCTCTTCTGGTATCCGCTGGACGCGTTCACATCCATCTGATAAATTAAAACTTGTTTCGTCTGAAAAATAAAGCTCGCTTCTAGTCGTCAACGATCTAATTTACGTGTTTCTTTGCAAAACGCGGTCTAGTAACTCCAGGTTACCAAATGAGCAATCGTGCACTAGCTGATCTTCTATTGTTTAATCGTTGTTTACTAAGTCTTCTCCAGATCGTTTGTTCGGAAATTGCTGCATTTCAAGCAATTTGTAAGATCTTGTTGGGCTCTAAACTGGTAAAACGCGTATTTCTTAATGTGACTTGCATAAGTTATCTTACGACTACTCTTGTATCTTACGACTTCGCCTTGCAGTCCTATAATAACTTCCATGTTCACTGACTCATTTAACTATCCGAGTAACTGTGGATTGTGCAACTCCTAATAAATTAGCCACATATCGCTGGCCACGTCGCTCGTTAACTAGAGGTATCACTTTCTCTGCTTCATCTTCTGTTAACTTGCATGGACGATTCAGCTCTTCTATTCTAAGTGTAGGAAGTGTTTCATTCACTTAATTATATTAACTTGAAAAGAATCCCTAACAGAGCTGAATTTATAGCCTTCTTCGAATTACTTCAAACAGCGTTAAACGCTGGAAAATGTTTGATGTGCTTGATAATATGCTTAGTTTTCCTGATGACAAATATATATATTCTCTTATACTCATCTGCGACAAGATAAAATCTAAAATTGCAAGCTCAAAAGTTGAAATATAACAGTTAAGTCTAAGTTCGAAAACATCCTCCTCATTTGTTGAAAAGAAATAGTTTGAATCTTCGGTCACTGTTTTAAAGGAATATAACTTTCAGCTTCATTTAATTATGTTATGTATACAAGAGCGTCGTTAGCTTCCCGTGTGCTTGAACCGTATAAATATAATTAATAGACGTTTTAGTTAAGTACTCTTACACTTCCTTCTGTTTTCAGTTGTTTATTTTTATGGAATTATAAAAGCTATATTTAAATTTAAATAATGCCTGTATTTCAGAGTAAATTTCTTAAATTTTTGCAGCGTGCCAAAAAATCGTCCAGCAGCGTCTATCAACTTCAGCTACGTGTTTAACACCGACTAATTCACGACCTTCTACGCCAAATAACCACTTCCATGGAAATACGTCACAAATGACTGCTACCAGACACCACCTTCCTTTAGCCACAGTACCCACAAATAATGGTTTCATACCTATCAACCAGTCACCTACAGGAAACCATATGTCACCTAGTCATAATCACACCCTTTCTCATAAGGTAAAGAAACATACGATGTTCTGTGCAATTTAAACTACTTTTTCTACGATTGTAGGATTCGATAAGTTTCAGTCAAATGTGCGGAAGACAATCTCACACGTTATCATCTTCCAGTCATCATCTTCACAGACAATCAGAAAAATCCGATCCTCTTTACCGACACTCCGATGATAAGTGGAACTCTTCCACTTCAACATTGGGTAGCCACGGTTCCTCCCAACAGCTCGTCCTCCAAACAGTACCGACAGAAAACAACAATGTCGCTAAATTCGCTGCGCCGCATCCGGTAGATAACCTTCAAACGTTACAACCTTCCCAACCAACCCCTAAAGATCCAAAAGACTTACCAACGCCCAGTTCGACACCTACCACGTCAAGGAAAAGCAGGCGGAGATCGAACTTATTTGCACCTTCAAAAAAGGGGGATGATAAACTTAAAAATGGCGCTGATATTGGCAGCGGTCGAGCCATTCCCTTGAAGCAGGGTTATCTCCATAAGCGAAGTAACAAGCCCTTAAATAAAGACTGGAAAAAGAAATACGTTACCTTGTGTGATGATGGAAGACTGACATATCATCCGAGTTTACATGATTATATGAATGATACGCACGGGAAAGAAATATCCTTACAATATGTTACTGTAAAGGTGCCCGGGCAAAAACCTAGAGGATCCAAGTCTATAATTACTGTAGCTGGAACCAATGGTAGTAGTAGCATAAATGAAAGTCTAGGTGGATTATCTCTTGGAGGAGCAAAAGATAGACGACCAACAGAAAAGGTTCTCTTAACTGCTTTTGAAGTAGTGAAAGAACCCGGAACGAAGTACGCACAAGTCAGCGGCGATGAAGGAATGGCTTTATCGAATAGTAATTCATTCTTAAATGGCGATATGAAAACGGAAACACCCAATGTAAAGAAGCGACATAGGCGGATGAAAAGTAGCGGCGTTAAGAATTCCGAATATGACGGTAAGTACTATTGTTAAATTTTTCGAAAAACAAGAAAATTATGCTTCTACTTCTTGCACGCAGATTCAGATGGTTACGAATTTTATATTGTATCCCTTGACAACAAACAATGGCATTTTGAAGCTTTAAGTTCTGAGGAGCGGGATGACTGGGTCGCTGCTATTGAGCAGCAAATCCTCAACTCCCTACAATTGAATGAATCGTCCAAGGGCAAAAAACAAAATAACCCCATGGAGGCTTCCACAATTCAGACAATCAGATCGGGAGTTCCAGGCAATGGATATTGTGTAGACTGTGATGCGCCCAGTATGTATTTTGTACTTTGTTTTTACGTCTTTTTACTTTCTAACAAACTATCCTGTAGATCCTGATTGGGCTAGCTTAAATCTCGGCGTACTTATGTGTATAGAGTGTTCCGGAATCCACCGGAATTTAGGTTCCCATATTTCCCGTGTTCGCTCATTAGATTTAGATGAATGGCCGTAAGTTCCGATTCGATTTTGTTTCATTCCGCTGTAATATATATATATATTTGTTTTACTTTGCAGGCCGGGTCATCTCAGCGTTATGTTAGCCATCGGTAACACGCTAGCAAACTCAGTTTGGGAAAGTCGAATTCAAAGCCATACGAAGCCTACACCGACGTCAAGTAGGGAAGAGAAGGAAAGATGGATACGAGCAAAATACGAAAACAAAGAATTCCTAGCTGTTTCCAATAGCTCGATGCCTCTGGAGCAGCAACTCGTCGATTCCGTTTGCGGCTCGAATATGAAAGCGATTATACTAGTCTTAGCGCAGGCCAACGTGGAACAAGTCAATACAACCGTTAGTCCTAGAGATCTAAGAACCCCTTTGCATTTAGCTTGCGCGATGGGAAATTTGGCTGTGGTACAATTATTAATATGGGTAAGTAAGTCCAAATAAATTTTGCATCAAGGTGACCGTTAGACATAAAAGGTTGTCCAAAATCATTCACACGAATTTGATAGGGTGTATAAGTCTTAAATATATTAGTAAAATTTGTTATTAGCTATGTTGGCTAATTCGTATAAACATATGCACATGTATCCATATATATGTATTTACTAAGTACGAAGGAAGTTCGATAAATGCCTGGTTTCGGCAAGAAAAGAACATTTTTATGTGTAAAATTCATTTTACTTGTCAATCATAATCTCCTTTGCATACACTTATACACTCAGTCCAAAGCTTTTCTATCTTTTGCATCTAAAGAATGCAATTCCTCAACCCTGTAAAATATTCGTTTGTTTCAATAATCATTCCATCATTCGATGAATTTTCTTTTTTCGCCAATCTATTTCTTTATACTCGGAAATAGAGAATAATCCTCGGCGAAGGTGGTGAATGCGGAAGCAATTCATGTCCTAACTCGTGGAATATTACCTTGGCGTCGCACAAGTATGCACGCGTGCATTGTCTTTATAAAATAGAGAACTATTCTCTGCCAAATGCGAATGTTTTTCTTTCACAGCATTGTTGAGACTGAAACTGTCTTCGTCTTTTCAAGATAATCAATCGTGGTTTATGCCGCATATATTGCAAAACAATGGTTGGCCAATGAAGTGGCTTTGGTCTTATTTGGCGGTGGCTCGCCACGAAAAAACCACTGCGTTTCGATGGTTCCTTAATCTCTTGTGTGCTGTGATGTATCCATATTTGATCAAGATGAATCAACGCCAAAATCATTCGAATTGCGCTCTAACATCGCTAAGCATTCCTTTGAAACTAACACGCGTTCGTATCTATGGTCAATTGTGAGCAATTGCGACACCGATCTTGCGGATAGCTTCCTTACGTTAAAATGTTATGCTCTTTATTAATTGAGATGTCCACGGCTCAGCAGTCTCACTCACTTCCAATCTCCGATCATTTATTACCATATCGTGAATGTTTTCAATCAATTTTGATGGACCAGCCTCATTTGGACGGCCTAAATTATGTTGTCCAATATTTTATGGTCGGTGACGAAGGTCCAGAAGTTTCAGAATATCCAGAGTTTCACTTTTATATCATCATTTGTTTTCTTTTTCAAAAACAAATATTTAATCACTGTTCTCTAAGTGGATCATTTTAATTGTTGTAATTCATACACTAACTAACTTATCTGTTGAAGAATTATCAATTCTTCTCGATCTCAATTCGAATAGTGCCATCTCTTGCCGAGGCCAGGTAGTTATCGAATTCCCCTCGTAATATATTGTCTTGTCGAAGGTAATAGAGGATCATTTCTTCTACATTAAGTTGGTCAGTAAATTGCATTTGCCTTTTGCTAAAATACTCCCACAACAATCGAACCAATAACTCTCCTCCGACGAATAAGACCCGAAACACCAATTTTCTGTGGGCGAATTCGAATACGTTCACCGAAAAAAGGACATTTTTTTAAGCAAGTTCTGTCAGAACTATTTAAAAATTCACGGCTAAATGTTGTTCTTTGTGAATAATCATCTCGAATTTCTTGAAAGTATAACATGCGATGTGGAAACAAGTGCATGTCCTTCCCAAATTAACAGCATTAAAACAAAATAATAATAGAGAATCTAGTCGAAACCAAGGAATTTTTGGAACTAGAAAGAGTATCGTACACCAGTCGCTGCATCCTGCAGTGAAGGCAATTAGACGATCATCATAAACATGTTCCTAACAAGTCGATATCAATTGAATATTAACATTACGAAGAGTTACAATTAGAAACCGATTCGATATCTTAGCTTTATGTTGGTTTCAATTATAAATATAAACAAACCACAAAGGACGAGTTTTCGAGATATTGGAGTTTGTGCGCGGAAGGAGAAAATGAGAAATCAATCATAATTGTATCACGGAATATCAAACGTAAACATTTAATCGTGATCTTAACATGCATCTTGACTACTTCAATTATATGCAAACTTACTTAAATGAACCGGGTATTATCATTTTTCAGCTAAGTGTTGCAAAATCAGCCTTCTGCACATGCACAATGTGTTGACTGGAACTGGAATCCTTGTTTGGAACAAACCTATTGATTAAACGTAGTTTACTTCTTAGTTTGAGTTGAATTAATTGTAATTAATATCAAATCACTCGGTTATTTCTTCTGATTATTTCATTAATTCATTACAGCATAACGCAAACGTAAAAGGAGTAGACGAAGAGGGACGCACATGTCTAGCATATGCGAAAGCTGCTGCCAACATTGCGGCCGCGAAATCCGGGAACAACACCATGGGAGTTTCCGTACAGGCGTGTAAACATCTAATCGATCTGCTTGTATCCTACGGCTGTCCTGACGTATCCAGCGTTCCCGGAAGCGGTACTTTACCCAGACGAAGAGGTAATCAAGCGGTACCCTCGTCGTTTGAAAAGATACCAAGTGTCATTTGAACGCCTCCTTGGACGTGCAATAACGAAATTTCAATGATATTAATTCATTGTATTAATTGACTGAATACACAACAGGTCTCGGTAGATGATGTACCGCTAACACTCACCAACGTACTTATCCCGAAAGAAATACATCTTCCTGTCCTGTAAATGTGTAACCTACAGTACCGATTTTACGAATCTGTATTTCATAAATGATCAGTGTCAATTTTTGCACCATATTCACACAAATCTTATTTTATATCACTATTATCCTTTTCTTTTTAATACCAATCCACCACCACTCAAAGAGTATTAATCTTAACTACGTAAACGATTATGACTAATAGTACTATTTAAACTAAATAAAATATTTATATATTACACTATAATATACATACAAGAAGTGTTTTATATGTGGTTTTTGTAATATTTGTACCTTGTACGTGATATTTATTATTCATGTCGCGAAGATTGTGCGATTTCCTCTCGTATCTATCCTCTTTTTGACTTTACCTTCTATGAATTACTTTTGTTTTCCTAAGTGATTATTTTTCGATTTAAAAAAGAATACTTTAACAATGTTTTTGTTATAATTAATTTATGTATATAATTTCGCCAAAGATATGTATGTATTGTTTTGTATATACAAAAAGAAATCGCTAGATTGTGTACAGAAATTATATATGTTGTTCTTCCTTAAATAAAATGTTATTCCATTTTCGTAAGCGTCTTATTGGTGCCAAATCCAATTAATCCTATTTGCGGTGGTAACATCAGGTGTAACTATGAGATGTATACTCACTTCTCAAGGCACAGCAGTAGTAGGTCCGTCTTTTATTACTCGGGCTGTACGCTAGATAGCTATTTGATAATTAGGAGCAGTAATATAACATTAATTGTGCATTTTTTGAAAGGTCATTCAAATATATTTTGGTGTTTCATGAAGAAGGTAACCCAGCAACATTCACCTTTTTAAATGGAATATATTCCATTCCATTTAAAAATTTTCAGGCTCATTTCTAGAATATAAATGAGCCTCAACTAGACTCCATTTATCTCAGAATTATGTTTTGTTACACTGTTTCTTTTAGAAGATTGAAAAATCACAGCACATTGATTGAGGTTGGGTAACACTGCAAGTAATTTGTACAGGATGGTTCTCCAGAAAGTACCGGGTTTAACAGTTTCGAGATGTTTTTACTTTTTCGATTTTGTTAAATAGAACACGCCGTATGTAATGTCTGGAAATAATGCAGTATTACATATTAGGTTTCGTATGCTTAATTTTCATATACAACTTTTTCTATTTTAAAATATTAATTAATTTAAACAAAAAGTTTCTCTTCTCGTAAGGAAAAAGTATCAATTAATAAGAAAATTTATTAAAACGCAAAAGAAATAAAGTACGTATTATTAAAGCTAGTGGAAAGCTGACAAAATCAAATTCTATGCAGTACTTAATTTAATTTAAAGTGATAAATATAGGGACGATAATGAGAGAAAGAAAATTAAGGTAACTTTCTTTCTTATAACAAACAAGGAGTGAATCTATTTATGAATACTTTCTCAATTCATCCTCTGTCATATTCCATTTCTTTTAACAGGATCCCATAAATTAGAATCAAAACACCATCCTACATGAGAATGTTCTCCCAAACATCTCTTGGAACATTTTCAGGACATTTGTCAACAATTGCGGCGATTCTTATGGAAAGTTGCTTCGCCAGAGAATAACACGTTGAAAATAAACTATGGATTTTTTTTGTATCCAATACTTTCCTTGGAATAGTATGGCGTTATATACTTTGTGCACATTTCTAATAGATACCTATTGGAGCGCTATCTACCGCAGTTTTAATGTAAAAAAGGATTACAAAAGCAGCAGCAAGAAATTAGGAAAGCGCGTTATTAAATAAACATTAAATAATTGAAAGTGCTCTCTGTAACAGAAACACATTGCCATAAAAATGTTTTGCTTTATTAAATACGATTTTTATTCTCCTGCGGCTGCCGCATTTTCATGTTTGCATATTCAAAACCGTTTCGGCTATTTGTGATCTCTCTATTTGCTTATTATGCTACAAATCAATATTGTATGAAGGCAAAGATAACTTTACTGTTAACTGTCAATCTGGAACAGAAAACGATAAATTAAAGCAAGTCGAATATAACGAGAACTTGGATTGATATGGCATAAAGTTCTTGGGGTTTGCAAATAGAGAGCGCTGTATTTATCCATTTATCGCGACTCGCGAAACAACATCCCACATAATGTTTTGTATTTTTTATACACAAATAGCCTTGCATTTTTGTACTCGGTGTATTTATTATTTTTAAATACTTTAAATTTTCAAAGATAAAATATTTCAGTAAAGATAACATAAAAAGATAAAACAATTTAAATTTTATGAAAAATGTGTTACTCTGGTACATTTTCAAGCATATTTTTGATAGTCGTTTTATTGCATTGGTATTAACATCTTTATATAGTTCTGACTATATTTATTTTGAAAAAAAGAGTACAAAATCAAAAAGTTATAAAAAGAAGGGAAAATATACTGATTTTATTTGTAGTAGGTATTTGATAAGTAGAGCTCCCCAAAGTGCGTGGCAAGTCGGAAGGCGTACCGCCGGGCGTGGCCGGGGGGATATGTAATGTAATATATAAGCAAATAACTCGCATCGCATTTCGGTAGTTTATTACCGTATGCGATCGGGTTGTGACGGTATGGCGGACGCGCGTAGTAAGAAACGCCCACAGGCCGACAAAGTGAAAAAGTTCTGTGGAGAATTTCCTGACTTAATATATAATGGAAGTAAGATTATATGTAAAATTTGTAATATACCTCTGATATGCAATGATAAATATGGCTGTAGAAGACATGTAAATAGTCAGCAACACAAAAATAAAAAACTGGGTGTATCACCGACTGAGGCAACTCAATTTATAATTGATTTATTTTATACGCTGACTGCGTGTAATTTACCGTTTTCCTTACTCAGGAAGAAACCATTCCGTGAATTTTGGAATAAATATAATCCAGACTTTGAGTTACCGTCGGAAACAAGCTTAAGGAGATGTGTGCCAAGTGTACGTACCGAAATTGAAAACAGGATCAGATCTGCAATAGAAAATAAACTACTGTCGTTATGTATTGACTAAACGACAGACCGTAAAAAACATTCTATTTTGAATGTGATTGTACGTATACTGGAACCTCGTCAACCTACAAAGGGAATTTTATTAGCTAGCAAAAGACTAAAATCGTGTACTGCCGACGCTATCGAAAGCGTAGTCGTTGATACTTTACAAACATTTGAAATTGCCACTACTCAAGTATTAATTTTCATGACCGATGGTGCCGCGACAATGCGTTGTGTAGGTCGTTCTCTTCAAGAACATTATGGGATGATGTTACATATTACTTGTAAACTTCATGCTCTGCATATTGCGGCTGAAACTATTCGTGCAAATTTCCTTGAGGTAAATGCATTAATAACAAATACGAAACGAGTGTTTCTCAAATCTCCCAAACGTACCAGTGAATTTCATAAACAGTGTCCCGGTATTCCCGAACCACCAGAGCCGATTCTTACGCGTTGGGGGACATGGCTGAAGGCAGCGTTTTATTATTTTAAATACTTCCGGCAAATAAAATCAGTCGTCTTACAATTCAATCCCAACGAATCTGCGGTTATTAAGGAAAGCCAGGATAAATTCCAAGATATTTCCGTTGAAGCAGATTTACAAACCGTTTACAACAATTATAGAGAAGTACTTGAGGCAATAAATAAATTACAAAATAGTGCACTGTCCCTGACGGAGTCAGGACAAATATTAGATGACGTTACTACACTCCTACACTGTATAAATAACAAAAAAAATGATATCGTTACAAGAAATTTTGAAAGTGTTATGAAGAAAGATACAAATTTTAGCAGGTTAAGACAAGTTTGGGAAGGTAACTCTACTGATCCGGTGACTAAATTCAAAGATTATTTTAATTACGCGTGTATTACATCATTAGACGTCGAGCGTTCATTTTCAAGATATAAAAACATTTTTTCAGAACGACGAACATCCTTGAAAGAAACGACTGTGGAAACATTCCTAATGCTTCAGATGTTTGAGAAGTCGGATTGCGCTTACGGTAACAGTTTTAATGTGCCTACCTCCTCGTGTGCTGACTAATACTATTTTCCTTGTGCATTAACACCCACTATATTGGATACGCCTAATTACAAAAGTAAGCGTTTTAAAATTCTTTATTTCTTTTGTTTTTATGTAGTTTACTTGTACTTTATGTACTTTTTATGTTCCTTATCGACGCCTATGGTGCACCACGCAGTTGGGGAGCTCTATTGATAAGATAAATCGAAAAACGAAATGTAATATATCATCTAAAAACAATACATAAATCTAAATATTTTTGTGATAAAGTATCACAAAAAAAAACACTTTCAATAAAAAGTTAATAATACGTTTATTGACATTACAACATTTTATTTGGACATGTATGCAATTCAATCCAGCGGGTCACCTTTGTGCCGATCGTACCTTTGGAAAATTTATTCAAAAGTTGATTCGGGATTTGGCCTTCGCAAACACAATTCTCTGCGAGTCGTTATTTGTGTAATCTTGCATCATAACTTCTATTGTGGATATCTTCATCTGGAACTTTTCTAAATTCTAACTCATCATTAATATTTGAAAATTATCGACTCACTTATATTAGGATGATAAAGAGTAAACTCATAAAATCTCACAATTTTAAAATTTATTTTGAAATTTTGAAATTTTTTTGGCTCAATTTTTTAATTCAGTTTGAAGACTGCAACCCGTCGATACTCAGAGTTATAGTCGGAAATGTTATCTTCTGAAACTTTAACTTCTAACAGATCTACTTCATGGAATAGTTCGCCTCGTCCATTGTTGCATTCAAGTAATCTTTATGAAGCGCGTAGAGGACGCTCCTCAAAAAAATTGTACTTGGTGTCACTTAGGTTTTTTAAACACGAAACGTTACTACAATATGTGAAACCTACAACATGAGCCTTATGGAGTAAGTAATAGAAGTAGACGGTGTTAAACATTCTACATGCGTTCATGAAATTTAAATAAAAACATGAACGTTTATTCTAAAATCTAGGAACTGTTATTTACTGAAAAAAAAAAAAAATACAGACAAATAAATTATTGACAAAAACAGACGGTAAGAATTCCAAAGTTAATAAAGAGAAAACGTATTTACGAGTGTAGAAAGTATTAGATTATTTACTAAGATTATCAATGATTAATTATTTATTAATTACGCAATAAGTGTTATTGATATTAAAACAATCATATAGTTCTCAATTTGCAGTTTTCTTTTTATAACTTTTAATGTATTGACTTCCGAATGTTCACACGAAACTTGATATTTTTCTAAAATTAATTTCTTATTTGAATAACAGTAAGAACATAATTGACAAACAATTTTCCTACTCATCTTATACATTTATTTCATTTTCACATTATGAAACATCCTGTATAATGGCGTGCTGGAGATTAAGGTTGAGGAAGCGACTGCATTGTGCAAATGACCTTGGTGTGATTGTGGAGACGCAAGATATAAGGGTTCTTCTCGAATCCACCAACCCTTTCTTTGATATACTTGCGGTAGTAAAGTTGCCCAAAGAGACAGATCTAGTTTTTAGAAGTGGTCTTGAAATTTTGATCCGCACTAAAGGTCGTGGTGGGCAGCGCTGAAACAAGACTGCGGGTATTACTTAAAGTTCTACCGAATATTGTTGAGCTCTTTAGCGCAAAGAAGGCAATACTGCTTGGAGTCATATAATGGATTTTGAAATGCTCCGTCTCGATGTGGTTGAAGGCCCATCCTTAGAAGGGCCTTCAACTCATGCTCTCAGAACTCTTAAGTTGTGAGAGCATTTCGGACTCTTTGCGATGCAAGCTTTTCGAGTTTCGGGACGGCCATCTGGAGTCCATTAAAGAAAAACAAAGGAAGTTAACATTAAACAAGTGGCAAAATATACCGAGTATCCCTGCAGAGAAGGATAGAATAGAGCGTTGATCCCAAACTTCATACCGCGGGTTAAGTACAGGTTTAGAAAGGTTTATTTACCATCCGACACAGTTCACTTTTGGACATGGGTTCTTCGGCACGTACACAACGAAAATTGGAAAGGCAGAGAGCGATCAATGCCGACACTGTAGAGGGATACACCCACTAAGTAACGGAGTCTTAGAATGAGGATGGCTGAATGTAAGGAATAGTTTGTCGACTGAGCTGGGTCAGCAAATAACCGTCCCTATCATTGTAAAACTGATGATACAGGGACGAATTGATTAAAGAAAGAGATGGGAAGGCAAATAGAGAGCTCTGAGTAAAGACCTTGGGTATCAAGAGGTACTCCAGAAATTCCTAATCCTGAATCGAGGGAGAGCAAATGTAAGAGTACAATAGAGAAGAAAAGCCTACTGTTTCTGAAGTAATGTTGCTTTTGGACGGTTCCAGAGTCATATATAGGCGGTTCAGACGAGCCGCTTGTCCTTATTTTAACAGGCTACCTTCAAGGAGAAAAAACCTTCGAAAACATAAATAACATAACATTCAAAAATGTAAATGTTGTAATTTTTTCAGTAAAAATTGCAGTAACCCAGCTAAGGTAAGCGAAATAGCCAAACCAAAGGACAGCTTTGTTTTGTATTGTTGAAGTTGCATTTATGTATAATACATATTTGTTACGAATAATAATGAATCAATGTTTTTTTTTTGTTGTAATAATGAATGCATTTAAATTTTCTACGTATATATGTTATATGTTACGTATTCTCATATTGCGTAATTTTCAAGAATATTTTATTTGTTTTTAATTTTTTCTCTACCTGCATGAGTAACATTTTATATAATATTTTTATATGCTTTATAATTGTTAATCTTGTTTCATTACATATGTATATTTGTACATATTCTTATCCATTGTATTTATTTACAGTATTTATTATTTTATCTGTATATAATGTATATCCGACATAATAGAAGAATTTGCTAATATTACATTTTAAATTACAATAAAATATTTGACGCGCTCTAGCCGCAGATTTAGCTCCACACTTTGTATTCCGATACGGCAGGGAACCAAGTACGTTTCATCGCCAGTCATATATCGGCTGACGCGATATTCTCGGTGTTTGCGCCCGGAAAATCTATCCGCTTCTCGCACAATATACGCTTTGTGAGTTTCTCACAATACTAAGGGGACTGTGGCAAGGAGCAATCAAAGCGAAGTCTACGTGCATATGTATGTAAGCACACAAATTGGCATACAAATAAATGTTAATAAAAGCGCGAAAAACGCTAGAAGGACCTGAGTAGTCGGGATTTATATCGACTATTAAACAGCCACAGTCTCTTCCAGTCTGGTCTTCCTTCTCCTAAATAAGTATTAGTTGGGTTCCTAATACAAAAATGTCTGCATAATGTAGCGCACACTATCATACTTACTACGAATAAATGCTATAGTTTGTCCATACCTAAATGTTGAAATATCCGTATGCAATGCAATATATGCGACTAAAACACTCTTTTGACACATATAAAAGATATAAAGAATATTAGTCCAATAAACTAATTGGAGGCAAGATATAATAAAGATATTGGAGAGCAAGGACTATTCTATAATAACAGTTGGTCCAGGGGACATTGATATTTCAAGCTCCCTGATTTATTATTTATTTGAGTTATGTATAAATTCGTTTGGCAAAAATGCGACTTGCTATTTTTGAAAAACCCAAAACAAAGAAAGAAACAATGTGACAAGAAAGATTTGGAAAAAATTATATATGTATATATAATATAATTATATAATAATTAATATAATAATATATTATAATAATAATATATTATAATTAATATATAATTAATATTATAATTAATATATAATAATAATAATATATATTATATATATATATATATATATATATATATACAGCCTTATTCGGATATAGTACGAAAAAAAAAAATTTGGTGAAAGAAACGCATGAGTAATGCCTAAATACAAAATATTATGGTTCTATGTGCACGTAGTAACGAGAAAATGATTTTTCTTTATTCGAGTCCGACTCTGTCTTAGTTAACATATGGGAATCACCGGCAGTCGCTGAAGCAGCGTTCGGATATCCATTTAGTATGCACATAGCATTCACCGTCATTACACGCAATTGCAATGGCATCCTATACGAATATCGAATACACCGAAATGATTTTGATTTATGGCGAAACAGGACAAAATAGTCTTGCGGCAGAAAATTTGTACGCGGAACGGTTTCCCAATCGGCGGCATCCATCATCCGAGACAATTGTGAGAACCGTGTATCGACTTCGAGAAACAGGATCAGTAATTCCACGTTTCGAAGGTCGTGGCCGTCATATATCACGTAGAGTTCAGCAAGCAGAAGAGCATATTTTAAACATCGTTGAGGCGGAACCAGGCATAAGTACTACAACTTTAGCCCAGCAAGTAAATGTGTCCCAAACGACGGTGCATCGAATTTTGAAAAATAATTTACTTCATCCGTATCATATCCAGCGCGTGCAAAGATTAACGGAATTAGATTATCCTCGCCGTCTTGCCTTCTGCGAGTGGTTTCAACGCACCGAAGTTCGTCAACCACGTCTTGCGTCAGTAATTCTCTTTACCGACGAATTCACGTTTACAAGAGATGGTATTTTGATATTGAAAATGTCGAAGATCTGCGAAATCGCATTTATGTTGCAGCTCAACGCATTCGCGAAGACATGGTAAATTTTACTCGTGTGCATAATAACTTTCGATCCGAATTGATGCCTGTATTAGAGCTCACGGTGGACATTTCGAACATTTTTTACATTAAATATTTTACAACAAATTATTTTGTCCTGTTTCGCCTAGATCGGTCCTTGTTAGGACCACCACAAATTTCATAAAAAGAAAAAGAATGTATAACTACAAATAACTCAAAACCCGACATTTCGGATGCATTAACTTTAAACATTGAGAACGCAAAACATATGGTTATCGGCATATTCAATGTAAACGCATAAAACTTGGACATCAGCTGTACGACAGACTAATGCATTTCAATTTTGTTTCTCCTATATTATACAAATACCGCTGATGAATCAAAGTTAACCCAGATGCAAATAAAAAGCGATAAAGCATTGTAGATGCTATGAATAGTGAATAGTCTATTGAAATGCATTAGTCTGTCGTACAGCTGATGTCGAAGTGTTTATGTGTTTACACTGAATATGCCGATAACCATATGATTTGCGTTCTTAATGTTTAAAGTTAATGCATCCGAAATGTCGGGTTTTGAGTTATTTGTAGTTATACATTCTTTTTCTTTTTATGAAATTTGTGGTGGTCCTAACAAGGACCGATCTAGGCGAAACAGGACAAAATAATTTATTAATGTAAAAAATGTTCGAAATGTCCACCGTGAGCTCTAATACAGGCATCAATTCGGCGACGAAAGTTATTATGCACACGAGTAAAATTTACCATGTCTTCGCGAATGCGTTGAGCTGCAACATAAATGCGATTTCGCAGATCTTCGACATTTTCAATATCAGGGCGACGATCATATACCAAGCTTTTCACAATTGTCTCGGATGATGGATGCCGCCGATTGGGAAACCGTTCCGCGTACAAATTTTCTGCCGCAAGACTATTTTGTCCTGTTTCGCCATAAATCAAAATCATATCGGTGTATTCGATATTCGTATAGGATGCCATTGCAATTGCGTGTAATGACGGTGAATGCTATGTGCATACTAAATGGATATCCGAACGCTGCTTCAGCGACTGCCGGTGATTCCCATATGTTAACTAAGACAGAGTCGGACTCGAATAAAGAAAAATCATTTTCTCGTTACTACGTGCACATAGAACCATAATATTTTGTATTTAGGCATTACTCATGCGTTTCTTTCACCTAATTTTTTTTCGTACTGTATCCGAATAAGACTGTATATATATATAGGTCTTTGTGTATAAATATAACAGTCGAGGGACAACTATTATACAATATATTAAAAAATGCCACATGAACATAAAACTTCATTCCATAAAACTTGCAAATTTACCCATTCAAGGAGCCTTAATTCATTTGCATTATCGTTGGTTACCCGCTTACTTCCGGAATAATCTCCATTAAAGTTTCAAATTTTGAATTTCATTTTCTTTAATGAAAGGAGGAAATGACATAGTAATTTAGTTATATTAACAATCGACGGGAAATCTCTCCTTTTGCTTTTTTGCGAACTAATAAGAATTAATTCTATTGGATTATCGTTTAATGGAAATCTTCACGTAAGCTTCAACACAAAAATTTAGATGGAGCAGTTTCATATTTCCAATTTGGCGATTGGATTAGTCTACATATGTAGATTGCTAAATGTAATTGTTATAATTTCTCCAAAGAAAGAATGGATAATTGCTGTGTGATGTATTTATGTGAGTTCGTAAGCGTACCCAATAAAACTCGATTGTTACTTAATTAACTACTAATTAACTACTTATTCATGTAGAATAAAATAAAGACACCCACAACAATCAAGCTACATAATAAGTTAATCTCTACCGTGCTCCATTGTACGACCGAAGCGAACTGGCGGAATAGTCGCTATAATGTCACCTGCTTACCCACATATATAACAATAATGGTTTGTAACAACACGTCTGCTCTTTTATGTAAAACATATTGTGGAGATTCAACTTGTATTTCCAGATTTAATTAATTGAATTGCAAAAAATTGAAGAATATAACCTATAATTTGTTTGCCTCGCAATTTTTCTAGAATATCAGCAACACTCATATCAATATCCCTAGAGTGTGTCATATTGTTTCAATAATCCTCTTACAACGCCAACCAGTTGCCAACCATACTTGGTTTGTGATGGATAACAGAACTTATGAGTAAAGTGCGCAGAATCAACCTAGATAAAAAATGGACTCTTGCATGGGAAGGCAGTCATGGGAGTATGCAGAGATATTATCGCGAACGCTGCCGTTCCGATGCTAGATACAAAAAGTTTTTAATATGGTTTTTATAGACTACGAATCGATCTCTATAAATTATCTGTACGTTAACCAAATATGTGTAATGCTAAGATAGCTTAGCTTCCTCATGGTATTGATGGAATAATTCAGGGCAAACGCAACAAAAGGAGAGAAAAAATTATACTAACACACGGGCATGTTTCCGCTTATCCGGCGTCATCAGCGTGGTTTCGAGAGTACCTTTTATCTTTATCTTCTACCGCTGTTGCCCTACAGTTAAACGTGAGACACAACTTTCAAAACGACAAACTCGACATTTCTTGGCGCCAAAGAAACGTAGGAGCAGTTGGTTTAGGAAGCAATACCCAGTTTATGTCGCTGTTTCCTGAACGGCAGGCATGCGTTTCAACTGTTTGATGTGCTGCGTGGAAACTGGTGCTGTCGTGGTGAACGATGATCAATGTTTCTGATTTCATCGAAAGCTTGAGGTAAATAGTTTGTTGCATATCATTCAGTGTTTACTGCTTTTTAATCTTCGAATGCAACGGTAGCAACAGGTCTAGTTTTACCTGAGAAAAACGTAGTCATTTTTCTGAAGCGCTATTTTTTAGTTTTGGTTAACTTTAGAACGCCCAAACAGCGAGATTATTATTTTATTTTTTAGTTCGTAGGAATATATCTAGGTTTCATCGCGTGTTGGCAGAAGCACCACGACTGTACCAACTCACACGAGCCAATTTTTGAACTTTGATAAAATCGTGTGGAATCCAACGATTGCGAAGTTTCTTCATCACTAAATGCTCATCTAAAATCGTTTGTATTTGATTTGTATCAATGCCCAATGCCTCTGTCACTCGTTGTGCTGTGGATCCGCTTCGACCATTCTCGCCCAGCATTGGACTCAACAATTGAAAACATCCACAAAATTCGTCATTGACTCTAATACGTCCATGCTTAAATTCTGCAAACCAGTCATAAGCTGAATAGTGCTTCATCATCAAAGTCGGAATGAAGTCAACCAATGCATTGTTAAGTTAGGCCACCTTTAAAATCGTAAATCGTAAAAAATCATCGTAGGGAAATGTTTTCGAGAAATGTCAATTTTTCATTTCTTTTGTTTGATTTCTTTGAGACGCTATTGATACTAAACTACGCGACCGACTGTTTTTTTTTTGTACTAAATGTCTAAGTTTAAGATAATGGAACTGAAACATACACCAAGACCTTTCTAATGTATTCGTATCGTATAGCATCAACGTAATAAATTAGTAGTAAAAATTATAGGGAACCTTATTTAGAAAGTATGGTAGCCATGGGACTTCTCAGTCACATTTTATCTAATCCTGACGTGCCATCGCTTACACGTACGATGTTCCAGTAGTTTATGAAAGTAATCTCACGCCAAGATTAAATATTCGCCGAAGTTAAGACGTGCAGTCACTGCTTGAAAACTCATTAAATAATTACTCCACTCCCTTTAGATTGAGAGGAAATTGTTGATAAGTACTTTAGTAGCTTAGCTTGAAATTTTTGACCACTTTTAATTACTATGACGTGAGAAAAGTAAAGAATTGAAGTAATTGAAATTGTTCGGCTACGGAATAAGGTGTTTTACGTTGAAAGAAAGAAGGATGTAGAGTCCTTTTACTTCGCTTTATATTAGAATTAATTTTAGTAATATGCTATTATCAGCCAGAACCTAATATACATCAATATTTAAGACAAAAATATAATCGATTATTTAAAACAAACCAGTCACGTAAACATATTAACTTAGATTCTGGAAGATTTGTCGAATCTAGTTCAAGTGTATATACAAGGTGGCGCAAAAGTAATGTCATAATTTGAATTGGCTGCCATTTTGTTATAAATGAAAAAAAGAGCTCTGTTTTCATAAAAAGGTTTATTTGAAAGTATAAAATTGATGACGTTAATTGGAAAAAATGATATCGCTCAAATGGCCTTGCCTTTGCTCAAATAGCCACCAAAACATGCGGCTCTAGATTAGCGATTTCCGCTTCAATGCTAGCTTCCAAGGCTTGCAAGGCTCGTGGTTTGTTGCGGTAAAAGTGAGATTTTAAGAAGACCCGAAGGAAAAAGTCTGGTGCTGTTAGATCTGGCGATGTGGACGGCCAGTTCAAATCTCCAAAACGAGAGATCATTCGACTTGGAAATCGGTGTTTCAAAATCTCCATAGTTTCCCGCGCTGTGTGAGCGGTTGCTGCATCCTGTTGAAATCAACAATGACCGAGACGCAATGCAGCAAGTTTTGGCAACAAATATTCGTTTAGCATCTGTCTGTCATCGAACGAGCATTACGAGGCCGGCCACTTGTTGAGACATGTGGACTCAGTTTGCACGATGTGCTCGCACAAACGTTTAATTGTTCGAGCACATGGAACATGACGACCAGGAAAACGACGGCGAAATTCACGCTGCGTTAAAACAACAGACTTAAAATTTGTCAAATAAGAAGTAACAATAATTCCACGTTCTCGAGGCGTGTATCGCTTCATGGCTTGTTGACAACTAATTCTCTGCATATCTACGTCACAAATGTGAAACCACAATGACATTTGGCGCCAACTGCAAAAATGGCGGCCAATTCAAAATATGACATTACTTTCGCACCACCTGATATAAGTGAATTGTAACAAAGCAAAAGGGATTTAATATTTTTATTTTACATTGTTGAATCTTATAAACGAGGACCTTGTTCATGTTTGTTTCGTTAATTAAAAGTTATAAAAGCAGTGTGTTTTTGTACATAATTCTACATTTCAGGAAAGCCATTTATTTTACATTTATTAGTAAAGAGTCCAAACGATGTGCCCGAGCATTGGCGTTGCGTGGAGAGTTTACCAGAATAACAGTGCGCTTATTTAAAAATAAATATATTGAATCACTTTACAAAACGTTAAGAAAAACATAAATAACTTACCTAACATGTTTACATTGTTGCAGAAATATCCGGATGTGCGCGATGAAGTAATTGCACCATCATATATGTTTCTGTATTAGTCTCGAAAGGTTCGTACGTAGCGACGTAAATAAATGCTTATATGCTGAAAAGGATTGTTCGACGTTGAGAGATGTTATATTTGCATAGTTAAAGTGCTCTTTGTATCTGTACAACGTATCTTCAGTATTGGTAAAAAGTTGCCGTAATTTTGTAAAATCTACATTTTTATCTAATACACTATTAAATTTTTCACGAACACAAACACTTTTTTCATCATCAAGGATATGCAGCGCTAATTCTACGTGGTCAATAATTGCTAATGAGTCCGATAAGGACAGCGCACTGTTCTGTAACTTTTTTATTGCATCCACTATTGGAACGTAACTGTCGTAAATAATTTTTAAATTTGCTGCAACTTGAGGATTTTTAAATTGAACCTGACTGAGCCTTATTGCAGCCGCTTCTTTGCCGTCTAGTTGTAAAACTACTGATTTAATTTTTTCAAAATGTTTATAATAATAGAATGCTGCTTCTAACCACGTACCCCATCGTATAAGAATTGGTTGCGGCGGCTCGGGTATGTCAGGACACTGCGAATGAAATAGGCGAATACGTTTCGGAGATTTAAGAAAAACCGCTTTCGTTTGTCCTATTAGTTCATCCACATCAGGATAACTTGTACGTATAATGTTTGTTACAAGGTGTAAAGCGTGAAGCAAACATGTGACGTGCAGCAGGTTTGGTTGAATCGTTTTGAGTAATTTTGCTGTGGAACACATAACCGCGGCAGCATCGGTAACTAACATTAACAGTTGCTCCGGTAAAATTTCAAATTTGTGTAGTGTTTCTATTAATACACTACGTATCGCCGTGGCAGTACAATCTTGCATTCGTTTACAGGCTAGTAAATAAGGGTCAGAAGATCCTTGTGGGGTCAGCGTCCTTACGACAATGGATAGGATGGACTGTTTTTTAATATCTGTAGTTTCGTCCATTGTCAACCAAAGGTATTTATTTTTCACCGTTTTTTTCGTAAAATTTACAATTCTTTCACGCACTGATGGTACGTAATTGTGTAGCGTATTTTTAGATGGTAATTTCCACGTAGGATTGTATTTATTCCAAAACTGGCGAAACATTGGGTGTTGGACTTTATGTATTGCTATATTGGTCGCAATTAGCATCATTGTTAAATCAACCACAAATTCATTATATGATTTGCGTCTAATCTTTTTCAATTTATGTTTGTCACTATTTATATGTCTTTGACACTGACTCGCTTTCCAAGATAATAAAGTTGTTTCACAAACTAAACATTTCACTGCCTTACCGTCATATATTAAATCGGGAAACCGATGTATAAATTTATTTACTACGGTAGCAGACAACCGATTTGACGCATTATTTTTACGACCTCGCAACATTTTCAACGTATACTTTAACACGTTAGAACGGCAACTAAATGCATCGTTTATTTTTACTACTTATGCGAGAGCGGAGTTTACCCCACTCTGCTCTCGCATCGACGCTACTGGTCGGGCACATCGTTTGGACTCTTTA
>JAIOKQ010000292.1:0-36564 GCA_020654165.1 Oryctes rhinoceros | reverse complement strand
TACAGCTCCCCAACTGCGTGGCACACCATAGGCGTCGATAAGGAACATAAGTAAAGTACATAAAAACAAAAGAAATAAAGAATTTTAAAACGCTTACTTTTGTAATTAGCCGTATCCAATATAGTGGGTGTTAATGCACAAGGAAAATAGTATTAGTCAGCACACGAGGAGGTAGGCACATTAAAACTGTTACCGTAAGTGCAATCCGATTTCTCAAACATCTGAAGCATTAGGAATTTTTCCACAGTCGTTTCTTTCAAGGATGTTCGTCGTTCTGAAAAAATGTTTTTATATCTTGAAAATGAACGCTGGACGTCTAATGATGTAATACACGCGTAATTAAAATAATCTTTGAATTTAGTCACCGGATCAGTAGAGTTACCTTCCCAAACTTGTCTTAACCTGCTAAAATTTGTATCTTTCTTCATAACACTTTCAAAATTTCTTGTAACGATATCATTTTTTTTGTTATTTATACAGTGTAGGAGTGTATTAACGTCATCTAATATTTGTACTGACTCCGTCAGGGACAGTGCACTATTTTGTAATTTATTTATTGCCTCAAGTACTTCTCTATAATTGTTGTAAACGGTTTGTAAATCTGCTTCAACGGAAATATCTTGGAATTTATCCTGGCTTTCCTTAATAGCCGCAGATTCGTTGGGATTGAATTGTAAGACGACTGATTTTATTTGCCGGAAGTATTTAAAATAATAAAACGCTGCCTTCAGCCATGTCTCCCAACGCGTAAGAATCGGCTCTGGTGGTTCGGGAATACCGGGACACTGTTTATGAAATTCACTGGTACGTTTGGGAGATTTGAGAAACACTCGTTTCGTATTTGTTATTAATGCATGTACCTCAGGGAACTTTGCACGAATAGCTTCAGCCACAATATGCAGAGCATGAAGTTTACAAGTAATATGTAACATCATCCCATAATGTTCTTGAAGAGAACGACCTACACAACGCATTGTCGCGGCACCATCGGTCATGAAAATTAATACTTGAGTAGTGGCAATTTCAAATGTTTGTAAAGTATCAACGACTACGCTCTCGATAGCGTCGGCAGTACACGATTTTAGTCTTTTACTAGCTAATAAAATTCCGACGAGGTTCCAGTATACGTACAATCACATTCAAAATAGAATGTTTTTTACGGTCTGTCGTTTCGTCAATACATAACCACAGTAGTTTATTTTTTATTGCAGATCTGATCCTGTTTTCAATTTCGGTACGTACACTTGGCACACATCTCCTTAAGCTTGTTTCCGACGGTAACTCAAAGTCTGGATTATATTTATTCCAAAATTCACGGAATGGTTTCTTCCTGAGTAAGGAAAACGGTAAATTACACGCAGTCAGCATATAAAATAAATCAATTATAAATTGAGTTGCCTCAGTCGGTGATACACCCAGTTTTTTATTTTTGTGTTGCTGACTACTTACATGTCTTCTACAGCCATATTTATCATTGCACATCAGAGGTATATTACAAATTTTACATATAATCTTACTTCCATTATATATTAAGTCAGGAAATTCTCCACAGAACTTTTTCACTTTGTCGGCCTGTGGGCGTTTCTTACTACGCGCGTCCGCCATACCGTCACAACCCGATCGCATACGGTAATAAACTACCGAAATGCGATGCGAGTTATTTGCTTATATATTACATTACATATCCCCCCGGCCACGCCCGGAGGTGACTTGCCACGCACTTTGGGGAGCTCTACTTATTAGTTATATAGTTTATTTAAATAGGACATAGATAAGCTTCATTAACGTCTAACTACAATTTACTTGATATTCTTCCATTTGAACAAAGTAAGTTGCTTTTACGAATATTCGTATATTTGCTCGCACGCTAGAGATCTGGTTAATAGTAATTGTGTAACGGCAGATCACTAAAATTAGAAAAATGAATGCCTCTTTTATAGATTGGTAATCCAGGTGATTTATATATAGGTCATTACTTAAACCTGAATAATAACATTAGCCTTAAGTAGGTGGTTAAAGCTCGAAATGAGACGAGCTCGAAATATAGATGGCTCCATCTATATAATAATACATCTCCAAAATTACTCTGTTCAATCAAAGCATCTTCTATGATATAAAAAATTATTTGAAATATTAGGATGTATTATTTCAAACGATATTTCGACCTGCGTTAGTTGTGGGTTATGATAAGCAAAAGCGGATTACTTTTTTCATTTATAATGAATGTCTGGAAAATATATTATTGTAGTTTTGTCCGCCCCAGCTTGTTTTTTTCTTTCGTCCTTATATACGAAATCAACCTCTTATATACATAACCGTATCAAGTATCAAGAGCTGAATATGTGCCTATGTAGTCCACATATTGAGTTAACGTCTATAATAAAATTTCAGAGCCAATGTAAATTATCATCGGTTTTGTATTGTTGCGCAAATCTAAATGCGAGTTTTTACCAACAGGTTGCAACAATATTGTCGCAAACTTATTATTTTGTAGGATTCAAATATAATATGTAAAAAAATATTACGTCATATGTAGCATATATTAAATATATTTCTTTACACTCTTTTCTTCATGTAATAATGGAGTCTATTTGTCTTCCTTGTAAATAGAAAAATATCGAAAGTGATGCTCATATTCTCAGCCGTCTCAACGTGAAAATACTCTGCAGTAACGTTAGATCGAAGTTGTGAAAGCGCAGTTTTACTTACTCTAAAAGGCAATTAAGCGAAAACGGTTTCTGTTTGCTTTTTTCTTTGCCAGAATCTTTTCTCTAAGTAAAAGAGCAAGCACTCGACGATGAAAGTGCAGTGGCGAGTTTTGATATGCTTAAAAGCTAGAAAAGGAAAGAACATTTACAAACATATACGTATAGCGTTCACTAGCGCATTATACTTATACACTTATACCGTGTACAGACGAAGAAAAACGTGTAAGATGATATCATATAGATTGCCTTGCTTCACAGTCTTGTACAATTGCAATTCCGCAGGCGTAACGCCGACACATTAGCAACCTAATATTTCCTACTTTATTATCTTTGTCTCGTGCCAAGAGGAAATTAGTCGGCGAAAAATGTCTTTCCTCTTCCTGCGTGAGCGTAAAATTACTCCAAGCATATCTTATTTATTTTATGTTTTTAAGCATAATACATACATATTAATATATATCTATATTGGTATGTATGTATATATATATATGTGTGTATATTACAAAATTATTCATGACGTCGTTTCTTTGAAAATAATGAAAGTACTTATTAACCAAGCACTAGGCCCGCCGTTTTCCCTCGCTCTTATAAGCCATCTTCAGTACTGTTACTGCACACTGACTGGGACTATTCGTTCCAGAGAGGTTTATATAGGGGTTCGTTACGGATCATTGGCACGAAAAAGTTATGGATTAATAAACCATGGTGATTAATTAATTGGGAATTCCACTTATGTAAGGGGTAGCCATCGTAGCGACTTAAGATGTTACGGTGTTTGAAAGTTTTTATAGCTTCAATAACTTCTCTAATAGTAGTGAGGTTTGCGAGAGACGAGATGTGAGGCGAGTTAAATTATATTTGATAGTGAGTTTCCAGTCTATTTTCAGCCAGCGCCAGACCCTGTTATATAAAACAACTCCATATAACAATCTATATGGATTCTAGAAAACACCAGCGGCTTCCAGATAATTGAAAACTTTAATTGGAAAGTAGTCTGGGAGTTCGAAATTAAGTTTATGTTGCTCCTGAAGAAGATTTTGCGATGCGATCGGTGATCCCTTGAATGTAGAATAGATAAGCTTGCTTACGGAAATTAGGTTTAGATAGAGCAGTTGCTGTTGAGAAGAATTGATGTAACAGTTATTGGTCTTTCCTAAAATAATTATTGCGAATCTAAGTTTCGATGATATGAGTCAGTTTTCACGAAGCGAATTAGGTTCAGATATGGAGACGACCTTCTGGGTAAAAGAACTCACTGCGTTTTTGTACTGGACGTTGGTGTTGGAGGCCATTAAGATATTTGTCTGTGTGGGTTTTCGGTAAACGGAGAAATGCAACCATCTCATGGTCGAACGTATGTTGTCCTGTTGAAAATTCAAAAACGATAAAGGGTATATAAACCTGTATGAACACGTTGGTTTAAGGTTGTGAGGTAATAGGACTTGTTAGAACACTTCCATAAAAATATATACAACGATAGCTGGAAATAGGTAGAAAAATTATAGGATAGGGTAAGCAATCATTATTGAGAGATACTACAATGGTTTGGAAAATACTTTTATTACTCCTCGCATATTAGAATGCTACTGTGTTGCGTTACATTAGTAATTATTAATTATATTTTGTTGTGTTAGCATTTGCTATAACGATATACTGAAAATTATATACCGCCGATAAAGTGGGATGTATAACTGTGATTAAAGTAGTGCGTGGATAGGTTAAATAAAGTACTGCTCGTTATGGAGATACTATTTCCTCATTTTTAGATGCCTTCCTGGAAAATATGCCAATTTTGCATAACGCGACAGTTTTTTTTTAACATTTTTTCTAAACATACTTTGCAGAGATTATGCAAAATAAGTTTAGAAAAAAGATTCAGGGCCATCGTTACCATGAATGGCTCTGTACTATAGAACTATTGAATACGTTTTTGATTATATGTAGATTTTTCTAATACATGTTAAAATTCCATATATAGAAATCAAAACGGTAAAATAGTAATTTTTGGAGAATCGAAGGATACACTTTTTAATTTTCTTGTACTTATCGGTTGTTAACATGAGTTCACTATTTTGCTTGGAATTTCACAGTTTATCAATTCTGTTGTACATTTTTTGCAGAAAAATTTCTACAAAAATAAAATGTATAAAAATAAGCTAAAATTTTATATGAAAGATTTGAATTGAAAGATTTGGAAGGTATGATTATTATGAACAAGTCCCAAAAATTTTAATCCATCTCTACTTAAAATGGATGTATCGTTACAATATCTGCCAATGCAAAAAATTTTGAAGGAACAATGATAACAAATCTAGTGGGAAGACTTTGCGCTTCACTTGAAGAAAGTAAGACGTAATTTTGACTACTAAGAAATATAAACATTTCCAATAAGGAAAAATGCTTTTGAAATACACTGAATGAATGATGAACCAAAAATAAAGCGGAAGCAATTTAGGAAACACGAACTTGTATCTTCAAGTATTCTTCATTCTTCCTCAAAAAGAATAAAGGCTAATAAAAAAAGATTTTTTTTTAAACGAAATGAACGGAACGGAAGAATGTATTTAATCGCCATTTCGTAGAGGATGTAATATATATGGCAAATGAAAAAAAAAACATGTAGTGCAATGCTAAAAATTCTGACACTCAACTTTCATTCATTCTGGCCCGACTAGCTCGATTCTGTTACTTGCGCCAACTGTTTGTTATTCGGATTATTCGGGTTATTCAATTGGACCATCATGATATTTATTTATCCGGCTCTCCAGTGAGGTGACCTTTATACTAATTTGATAGTGATGCAGTAAGAGTACAAAATCAAAGTAATCTCGTACCGTGGTATAAATATAAGATAATGCAAATGCTAAGTCGATTACTTCATATACTGTGAAAGGAATATTTTCCTATTAGCCCAACATACTGAATTGTGGTACGAATCTCTTGACTAAAGTTGTCTTTATTCTGAATGTATATACAAATATCTTTTTCCATTGAATGTTACCATTAGACCGAATTGTACAATACCCACCAAGGCTTTGATAATGCGTTCATCATCTAATAAAATCTTATCTTAAGTAGAAGATAGTAATATCCTTCCTCTAACGAAAACAATTAGCTGTTCCCAAAATCAATACGTTTTAGAGATACAAAATATACATGAAAATACTATGGTATTCTCAGAATTTTTATTAAATTGTTAACCGTATAAAACAGGTTTGTCTAATCAAATAACATCTAATTAGTTTATTTAATTTCTTCTCGTGATGTTATGAAGTTATTTTATTCACGCAGTATACTAATTTAAATGTCTTCATTCGCATTTACTGCTTTATAATTACTCGACCGTCAGCACTACGGTATTCAATTTAAATTCTGTCACCGTATTTACAAAAACAGCTACCTACTGAAATTCCATTAAAGTACTTAATTAATGCGTCTCTCTGGAAAGTAAATATTACCATTACAAATATTTAGTTTCAGGCAATTTATCTGCAATGTAATTAACGTTGGTCCATTAGGCACCTCCAAGTCATCTTATTTGCGCAAACGAAACCCACGCAATTCTGAAATCAAATTCCGCGAAGCAATCTATAGAGTAACGACTGTTAATGAAGATAAATTCATTCATTGAATTTTGGTAAACAAAAAGTAATGTAATTTTTACAGACCTCATTGTCATTGATTGAGTATTGCTTTTTTCCTGGAATTTCATGCACGTACAAACGATGCTTCATGGTAAATTATAAGCGGAAAAACCTTTTACTTTTAACAAAAATCTAATTGATATATTTATGTTGGATACAGGTTTAACTGTAAATATTCGATCTACAATGCTCTTTTTAATTTTCCATCGAAATGTTCGCCTAAGACCGTCTTTTTTATCTTTTTTTATTGTTTCAGTTCACCGCTTGGGTAGATGCGGTCATCTTCGTCTTTAGTTTAGAGAACGAGAACTCTTTCAACGCCATCTACAACTATTATACCAAGATGTCGCATTACCGGAATTCCGCTGAAATCCCCGTTATACTCGTTGGAACGCAAGGTAAGTGCGGAATATTTTGCCTAAATTCCCTTCGACGGTGGTGATGTTAATATTACTGTTGGCTAAATAATTTCCTCGAGAGGTTGTAGCTTCTAAACGTCTGCATTAGAAAAATACAGTAGTATGACGTTGAAGCAAAAATGAATGTATGTTTCAACTGCATAGTACAATTCGGTTAGGTAAACCCCACTCATTGAACAAACTTCCGAGTCTTTCCATATTTCTTATCAAGAGACGCAAACTTGTTACAATTCGTTCACCATGTCATTTCCAAAGAGAAGAACATTGACCAATGTGCAGCGCTCCAATGTATAACACGGAACATTTATTATAAAAACAAAAATATCTAATTGTATCGAGAGTAACTGTGACAACAGTAACGTTTCGTCTCTTAAAAATAGAAACCACATTCTAATTTTAAAAGCGTTACGTATGCAAACACAAAATTAACGTACCTGATCTTCAGATAAAAAGAAAATTTTTTTGCAATAAAATGTTAAATCCAGCAAAAAGAATTATTCCATGTCTTTCAAAGGGAGTAAATGTTCCTTTAAAAATTGTAAGTTTTGTTTCAAATCTGTAGGCTTTTCGCATTAACGATATATTTTCAAAAAAAGCAATATATTTTGAATTAAAGCATTAATTTCACATTTTTTTTTCACTGTAAAAAATAGTAATAAAAATATTGCGTTGAAAAAAGAAATATGCTTAAAAAATATTTTCTTTAGTTTAAAAGTTCCTATCTATCAGTGTATGTTACATAAACTAAAATTTCTTTATAAAATCAATTACTTATGGTATAAATATGTAGACCTGGAATCGTGGTTGTTGGCCTTCTCTATTTGGGGAAAATTTGTTGTTTGTTGAAAAGCGTTAGTTGTTACTCGTAATTTCGAAAATGTTTGAATTTGAAATCTAATTTGAATTTGAATTCGAATGCAAACCAACAGTTCGAGCTCGGAAAAGCATATATCGTGCATTCCTTAGTTACTAGTTTGGTTATCAGAAAATTTAATTATACCTACAATGTAATGTTGTATCAATTGCCATCTAATGAAGTTATACATTTCGTCACCAGACTGGATATAGATATAACTTTGGCCACGATCAAGTACTCGCGTTTCTAGCGCTGAACTACAAATATACATACATTAGTCCAATCTCTAGTGAAGCTATTTCAATATGGTAAGTCATACATATGATACCTATTCACAAAAGCGGAGCTCTAAGTGATGGTAATTATTATAAGCCCATATACCAGTATCTGTATTGTTCGCTTTTTGAAAAATATGCGGACAGTGTTACAAATATAATCTGCGCCTTTCCGAATGGATTAGTAGCGAAGCGCTCTACTCTCAGGAATTTAGCTTATTATACTCAATTTGTTTCGAACATCGTCGATAAAGCGGGTCATCAATACCGATTTTTTTAAGACATTTGAATAATATTATACCTTGTCAATTAAGCTTTAGTACAACTTTTTGTGTGGTATTTAACTAATCGAATTTAACTAATTAAACTGCAAGATCAGGGTTCCCAAAGGCTCTTAATTATAAAGTCAGCTTAAATTCTTTAGGGTTTATTTTTCTAAACTCAAAATCTTTTCATAGCCAACCAGTTTTGTTAGACGGATCAACTAAATTTGTTTTTCACTACTATTAAATACAAGCACATAAACAAATCAGTAAATTTGAGGTTAGTTTTATACCAAGTACGTCTATTCAAAGCCTGCTGTACAATATACAGCATTAATCTGCACCAGGTGCAATAATCCCAGGAAATGAAATAAGATGTTTGCTGTGCATGCAAGAAAGCGTAATCAGTGCAGACAAAAGAAAACCGTCATTTTATCTCAAAATGTATGATTCCAATTATTTAATGCATTCGTTTTTAAATTGAATAAAGAAACTGCTTATCCAATTTGATAGGAAAAGATATTCTTAAGGCAAATTGTGATACTGTCAAATTTGGAAGATCAAAAGCTTTATTTTATTTTTATGTTACCGTAACATTTGAGTTAAAAATTCAGCTTAAAGCAAAATGACTCATGAAACCATTCTGAAGGCTATCAGAAATGGCAGACTTAGAACATATATAATGTTTGCGGAATAAAAAAAAAAACAAAAACTCGAACTCCGAAACTTTCAACAGTTCAGTATTCAATATTCAATTGAGTATTTAAAATCTCGAAAAATTCGAATGTTATCAACGGCTCTAGTTCTCATTAATACTTAATCGAACTTACGAACAAATCTTATAGTATAATGAAGTAAGTAAAAAAATAACACTTACGTTTGTGTTAGTGTTGTGGATCAATCTAAAAGTTCGATTATTTATTATTCAAGGCACATAACTAATTATAAAATACTGCGCAACCCAACGAACAAAAGGTAAGTATAAAAATAGCAAGTTGCGCAGATTTCGTAATTTTTTCGTGTATACCTGACAAAATTTTGTACATAAATTCAATATATTGCATATATTATGTACAGAATCTGTATTTCACTCTCATCCCTGAGACACCTCATCGTTGCATCCATGGTGAATTGTATGTTGAATACTGGAAACGCATTATTGTTGACGGACATCAATACAGTTCCGGAACATTGATCATCTTTTGTTTCCTGATGAGAAATTCGTGTTAACAGGTAGATTCTAACTGGCCCGCTTGTGCGCTTACAACCGCATCGATCCTCCGTGAAACTAGTTGCTATTTCCATTTGCAGGCTTAATTACAAAATAGTCCGCGAGCGTTATGAAACTAAGATATATAACCGCAAATAAAGCAAGAAACGTTTAATTTATTACACCTTTCGGATCGAAAAACTTATCCCCTAGGAAAGCGAACATTCACTTCCCGTCCATATTTTACCTGATATAATGTAATTTTTATCGTGTTACATAGTATTACCTCGATTCCGATAGTTCGCTCATACAAGCAGCCTCAAATGTAGCGTTTCCTTTACAGATGCAATCAGCGAGAGCAGTCCCCGTGTGATAGATGACACCCGCGCACGAAAGCTGGCCAACGATCTGAAAAGGTGTTCCTATTACGAGACATGTGCCACATACGGCCTCAACGTAGAACGGGTCTTTCAAGACGGTGAGTCACCAAAATCATATAGAAGTCCATTTAAGACGTTATTTCACATTTTCGAGATAAAACATAGCGTACATGCATTGTAAGGTGCGGCAATATTTGTTCGGCATTATGTAAATAGTTTTACAAAGTTTGAAAACAAATCCTTATTCGCGCTTGTTCTGTTTCCATCTAAAATTTTTGACTTCCGTGACGATGTGTGTAGGTGTAGGTATTATGTACAGTATTTGAATTCGATGTATTTTGATTGCGCAAAATACAAAATGAAGGATACATATACAGTTTTTGGAAGGAACATATTTGATATTTTAACATAGCCCACTTGAAATTCAGATAATATTAAACTTATCTATTTTGTTTCTCAAAAGGCTTTTAAATTACGTAGTTTCGGCAGAATCTCTCGAAGTTATTCCTTAGTCCCAAGCTAGTAACTCATGTTCAATTCACCGCTACGAAGCGATGTACAACATTTTGTGTATTTTCTTGTGATGTAGCATTAACAATGGTTACATTCATTTTGTGCTTAGCTTATGTGTAAGCGTAGATGCGAAATATATGTGATATATTTGGTTCCTCCAATCTTTGCCATTTTGAGCATCTTCTGTGGAGTAGTTACCTCGTTGTTACTAAGTAATTCCGAATGTTTGAAACCGGTTTGAAATTTACTAAATCAATTACAGGCTGTATGTGCTTGGGCTTCTTTTCAAAAAATAGTGGTCACTAGTTACATTAACTTTTTTCGTCTGTAATAATAATAACACTAATAGATAAATCACACTACATGATTGTCGATTACCGCGACAATCCAGTAAATAAATTTAACTCAGCGCAAAACAAAGAGTAAGTAGAATAACATAAAACGAGTACGAGTGATAGAGAACTCATCATTGCTACAAATCGACATCGATTTGCATCGATATAGATTAGTAGCGTTATCTCTTGTTTACTTCTAAAAAAGAAAAATACTTTAAATAACAAATGTCAATGAACTTGCTTGATCTGAGGCACGACTTCTAATATACATACTTTCCTGTTAAATTTGAAACAAAAAAAATATTGTTTTTATTAGTTTACAAGCAATTTGTTAGGAACGGCTTATGCGGTTGAATCCACCAGGGCACGACTGATTATGGAACTTTGGAGAGCGCAACTGCTGCAGGATTAAATAGTAAAACTTTATGCATTCTGAATTTACAGTGGATAAAGTTAATTCGTTCCAAAACTCTCTTCGTTTACGGAATTTTGCATTAGTGGATGGTAAATTTACCGTAGTTTCTTTATTATACGGGTCTAGGCCTTCCCAATGTTGATCGCCGTTGTCTGATTTGCAGGATTATTTCGAAAGTGGTGGTAAATAATAATCTCTTTGCAGAGGTATCCAATACAGTTAGCTTTAATACGTTTGGGTGCTATTTTAATCCTGCCAGTCTTCATAGAAGATCTTTGACATTTATTATACATTATACATTATACAGGCGCGCACTTCATCGAGCTAAGTTAATTACATATACAAACCATTCTTAAAAATGCACGTTCGTAACTTCACAGTAACTTATTATATCTGTTGTTGGAATGCAAAAATAAGTCTGATGAAGGTGTTCTTCAAAGCTATATTACATAAATTTTATTGTAAAAAATCACAGGTTTCTCCTTTGAGATTATTTTTGTGTACAAAGAAGAATCTGCTTGCTGCATTTGAATAACTTTCTGTAAATATAAATTTTTGTAACAAATTATTCTTATTGGCATTGTGTGGCAAGTGTTAGTCCTTATTAAATTTTATTGATTTGCTAATATCGTTCATACTTTTTTTCAAATAAATTTACCTAATAGAAAGTTAAATCTTCGTTCTAACTGTCGTAGAGAAAATTATCACCGGAAGTTGTTACATTTTCTATAATTTTTTTACGGAAAGAGAAATAGAAACATCCAACTACTGTATTCCATTGTACATAATTAATGAAGATACATTACTAGAGAGGACAAAAGCAAACAAAAATCATACCTTTTTTGCAACGACTAGACAGGCTCATGTCTATTCGTTTCATAAGAAAGGGTTGCGCCGAGAGTCGACAAAACACGAATCAGTCTAGTCGCTGCAAAAAAAGGTATGATTTCACTCGCTTTTGTCCTCTTTATACGTTACTCACGCCGTATTTTAAATTTAGCAGTCCATAATACACAGAAACGATCATAAATTCATTTAAAACAAAAGTGCATGTAGATGAAATTAGAATACGCATATGGGAACCTGAAACAGTCTACAGAAAAGTCGACTTTAGTCGACTAAAGTTAACTTAAAAAAAATTAGAACGATATTGTTTTTTGTTACATACTAACATACTAACTTCATCACTACAGCAAGTTTTTTTTTAGATTCATTTAAAATTGAGATGTTTTTAATACCACCGTTTAAAGCATGCTACAATGTTTACACAAAATGTTACACTACACCACCAATCTTATATAAACGAAACCCCCATAATAATACAGTGAAATGCAGCGCCTGAGCAGCCTGCAGCCATACACGCCTTGATATTTGTTACGCAGTACCTATAAATTTTCAAGTTTTTTGGAACAACTGTCACAGCAGTTTGCTGAATTTTAGAATGCCGAAACAATTTTTCAGAAGTGGCCTTTACTAGCAGCAATACACTAACGAGCTTTGACCAAGCTTGCTGCTGTTACTGAATTTGGAATAGTGCAATTAGGATTTCGCTTTGCATGGAGTAGAGAAGCTTAGTTGACATTCACTTATATAGATATTTAGTAACATATATCACAAAGGTATACTATGATATAAAAAACCTAAAACTAAAATTATATCAACTATTTCAGATGGGTTATACACCATCAATTTTCAATAGTTTTTCTATAGCTCTCAGATGTTCATGTAAGGGTACTTTGTATATAAAAGCATGCAACTTAATCCTTTTTAACTGTATTATTTTACTCGCCTATAACATAAACCAGTTCTATTAGACTACCATTAAAAAGCACTGATTTAAATTCTAAACAAAAACAAATTAACGATAACAAACGGATACACAGATAAAGCTAAACAATATTGAAACATATTTAATGTAGGTTGCGTTTATTAAAACATTAACATTGATGCGGACTCATTCCAGGTGCGTTTTAAACATGGTAAAACAATATCATTAACTCAATAATTTTGAATATTGCAGGGGTCGATTTTTTATTAATAAGTATTACAGTTTTATTTTTAAAAATGTAGATTATGTTTCCTGTGAAGTATTACTGATAAGTGGGTGGTAGAGATTCCTTAGAGTTGAACATCATAATTCCGTATACTTGAATACCAAGAGAAATAGACGAACACCAAGGAAGCCGACAAAAAATAAAAAAGTGTTCGAAGGACGCCAGATTTTTATGTGTTCAGTAAGAGCTTTTTTATTAGCATACATATCATGTACTCCTTGATAGATGAAATAAATTATTATTTTCATCTATAAGAACAGCTATTTCCTACTCTGGTCTTTTAACATAAAAAAAAATTAAATTGTTGACTGGTACTTGGCAGATTACGTAGTTGACATTCACTGATGCAATAGATAAACATCTTTTTGCTAAGAATGCGACCTTGGCGCTTTTTACACCAGCATATATGTACATATATGTATCTCAGCTTGAGTACTGTATTAGTAACGTTGGGTATAATGACTACATTTTGAAGTCGATAGAAATGAATGATTGCGAAGTCGAATTCGATCGATTGCACGGGATTCATACTTACATGTACTGTACGTATGTAGTGGAGTAAAAGAATGAATATGAGCCTGGTACATATACGTATGAGCTTATAGCACAATAGATACATAATTAGAACTGTCTGGTTTTGTGAATAAGATGGCTGCCTTTTTTTTAACAAAAGACCGATATTTATAAAAGCCGGCTGTTTTAATGAATTATTATGCTATAAATTCATAAACAACGCTCCTATTCATTCGCTTGCTTCAATATATATGTACATACATAAATTTGAATGCGGCAAAGGCGAGATTCAAATACGAATTCGATTTTATTCACTTCTGTCAACAAAATACAGTCGTTATGCCCAGCGCTAATTAATGGTGTAATATTATTAAATATGTTTGTGCACTAATATATAAGTAATTGTACAGAGAAATCAAATATGTTAACTTAAATAGTAACTGACGAACACACTACCTTCTCCGCCACCAAAAAATTGTGCGATCAAAGTACAACATTTCCCAGGATAGAATACCCCAATCTTATAAATTTTTTATTTCTTGAAAGAAAAAAATATTTTTGTTCAATTTATTCTGTTTATTTGGTCCGACTTGCAAAAAAACATATTGGGTGTTATAAAAATTATATATTTTTATATATCGGGTTATATAAAAATTTAGAAGTGTGATATCAATTCCTATTGAAGTATCCCCTATCGAAAATATTAATTAAAAAATTTGACTTAATTATGTTAATTTAAAAGAAAGAAGTGAGAATGGTGTACTTTAATTTATTACTGTTGACGAGTTATTTTCTGTAGTTTTCCTTTAAACGCAATCGTTAAAGTTTTCCTCGGTATAGGATAAAGCTTCTTGAATAACATTAAATAAGAATAATTTGCTTAAGAAATTCGATTTTTTAATTTTTATAAAGCTTAGCAAGAATGATTTTCTAGGTCAAAAATAAGAAAGTCTACAACAATTTGGGGACAATGTATGCATGTCGCAAACATCGAAAGAAGGAATGATCCAATTTTGTCTTAGATGTTACAATTGTGTCGATTCGGAAAGCTTTTTCAACAAAAATAAGCTTAGTTGCTTATTTTTCTTGTAAAAATAAACATTAGCTTCTTTACAATGATAGCAAGGACTGTGGCGTAGTAAGGTAAACAACACTTAAGTATCGGTAACCTCCGCACCACACAAGTACAATTTATTATATAGTAATATAATAACTAGTCGGCGACGGGATATAAACGGGAATAAACGGGACGGCCGTTTCGAGGACGCGAATGGTCCTCATCATCAACTGCTGACCGAATGATGGTAACCGAAACGGTTGTCCCGGACGAATTATTATATTACATTTTAATAAATTAAACTTTTGTGGTGCGAAGGTTGCCGATATTTTTCTATTGTTTACCACATTACGCCACAATCTTTGCTAAGATTACTGAAAGCTCATTTAAACTCCTTTGTATTTGACTTTTAACATTGCCCAAAGATGCCTCTATATTTCGATTTGTCACGTATCAATTTGCTTCAATCATTTCTCGCACAGTATTGATATTTGTCGGAACAACGGCAGTTGACGGATGGCCTTTACGAAATATGTCACTGACACTAGTACATCCACGCTTAAATTCTACTTGCTAGTCATAAACTGTTGTTTTGGATGGTGCTTCATCACCAAAAATGAATTCGATCAATGCGTTGATCGACTTAAAATCGTAAAAAATCATTGCACAAAAACGTTCACGAGAAATTTCAATATTTTCACTAAATCGATTTCTTTGAAACGCTATTATTACTACACCTGGCGGTTCACTTTTTTTGTCAATGATGTTTATCATAGTAATAGTAGAGTTTTAAAACGAATCAAATTGAAATATACGACAAGTGCCATCTAGTGGTCAATTCAGAAAATTTGGAGGGTTCTTCCCATAATAAAATTTTCTTGCTTTTCTGTTCTTGGTGCACTTGAAATTTATACGCCTTCAAATATAAACCTTTTGTTAACGTTTGTTGAAACATCCAATTGTCGAGAAGGCAACAAATTGCAATTTTCATTTGGTATTATTTTTACGATGAATTTTCTAAATACTTCGGTGCAAGCTGTAAACATACAAACTTCCAATGTTCACAGAGTACGAACAGCGTGCCATTTAAATTCAAAAATTCAATTTGCATCACTCTCTACAAAACAGACTTATCAAGTAATTTCTCCACCACTAAACGATGGAACCTCCGTCCAAAGCTTTTATCTACCAAGCTGTGAATACTCCTCATTAAACTTGCTACAAACGCAAACTAAACCATTAAATTCCCCCACTTTTATTAGAATGCTAAAATAGCAAATGTATAGTTGATATAAATGTACAAGACGGATTTAACTTCATCAAATTGAATAAGAAAACATTCTAGGTAAACCGCAGAATGTAGTAATAACGTCCATTTATACGTAAATACGCACCATGGATACTATACCTGTACTCACTCCCACCTTCGCGTCGACCAAAACAGGTTGCTCCATTCTTGATGCCCACGTGCAATCTGTTGCACCCAGACATCAACAAGGCCGTGTTCTTCCTCCCGTGGCACTTCATCTGGCCGCACTCGATACCTTCTATGCATAAATTTCGTGCTGCCGGTGCGTTCTTACTAAACTTCCCGTCCTCAAACTGGTCGTGTCTTGCATTTTTTTCAAAGCGTCACGCGTAGGTAATAAGACGAACCGGCAGCAGCAGTCCGCTTCGGAACCTACAGCTTCGACGGCGCGTTCGAGACCGTTTCGCGACGTTCCCACGCTTGACCGGTTCGCGATCGTTCTTAGTTCACAGTTGTTGATTCATGTTCGTACCTTTTGTAAATTCTATTTAATATATCACCGTCGAAAATAGATGTGTTATAATAATAGTGTTCCTTTCGAACCCAAGATGGATTGCAAGTGTTTTAGTTTTAAAGGCATAAAGAAGAGATTGAGCAAGAGCAAAATATTTAAGAAATTTAGACGTAAGTTATACACGATTCCTTTTTTTTGGTAACATTAAACGATTTTAATCACACCTTGAAAGAGCAGTAGATAACCGAAATAATTGAGTCAGATGGCATGGGAATTAAAGCAATTACTTTTCAAATATTCGTAGTAGAAAGAACGTAGTTATGAAAGCCTAAAGAATTCGAGGTATACTTGGCTTTCTCTTTCTCTTCTGTTATACATATTTACCAATCGCAGCTAAAACATGACTACATAATCGTTATATTTGTCTTTCGTATGCATAAAGATGATTTTTAATTTACAATAGTTCCAAATGACTTGATTGACATGATTCAATTGGGGTATTATGTAATCTTACTGTTAGATGCCCAATTTTGTTAACTTTTGGGAAACGTATTTTACTTTGTTAAATATGTTAACAAGAAAATATGCACTAGAAATACTAAAATGTAATTGTGATTGGAGGGAAGTTGGGTAGAAATATCAAAAAAGTAAACAATCATTTCGAATGTGTTTTATATTATCGAATAATGCTGCTAGATACAAGACCTCTGAATTTACATTGTATCATATAGAAGAAGCCAAAATATATCGTTTTTAGCTTCTTCTGGATTGGAGAACTTCCGGTGACTTGACGAATGCAGATCCTTCTTCGCGGATTAACCTGCTTATTTTTTTTTTCTTTCATTGAATATACAACTACCAACCTTGGGCTCATTATATGCTAACCTTTCTCTAACCCTTTTACGGTAATACGAACTCTGTTGATGAAAACGATAGTATAATATCCGCGCTGCAGAAGCTTAAACTGAACGTTGAATTTATCTTTCAAAATACTATTGGAGTCTTCAACAATATACAGAATGTTCCATATAGAATAAAGAAATTATCTTTTTTTTCTGACTCATTCCGCATAGTTTTACACCTCCATTGAGATGCCAGTTATTATTATGTGGTTTTTAAAATGTTCTTTAGTAATTCTTACTCCATGCCCTTAAACCGGTGTTTGTTAACCTCTTAAATAGCGATAGCCCTTTTGGCTACCCGTTCTTCTTATCGTTCTTTATTGCTCCACAAAGAACTTCATAGTGTCGACGTCGCGAACATATTATTTATTTATCTAAAAAGATCCATGCCCCAATATCCGCGACGGATTACCATTACACTATCGTTACCTAAAGATAATTGTTCAAACAGTAGTAATTGATGTAATTACTAATTAGTAAGAACATGTATTCAAAGACGCAAAACAAATCGTTATTTTGGAGTGTACAAAATTAGCGTAAATTATGAGCCGATTTTCTTTTTGTTTGACCGTCGTATCTAGTGTTTTGTATTGTTTAGATTAAAAATCTACATTTCTTCCTATACGCCATTTAGCCTCTTAAGTAGCGATACTTCTTTTGGCTACCCGGCATGCAGTGTACAGGTTCTTGTATTTTATTGCTCTGCGAACAAACAAATATAGTTTAAACCTATTCGTGTGGCATTTTATTTATTTATCTAAGAAAATCCCATTTCCCACGTCAGGTTATACGCTTTTACCCTCGTAAGTGTAATTGCCTCCATGTTAACAATCACTGTCTTAGTCCAAAGATAACTAACAGTAATTACTATAATTATAAAACATGTAGTCAGAAGAAAAACAAATGTCATTTTGTCTACAGGATTACCATAAATTAGAAGTTTATTTTTTTTTATTCACCATCGTCTCTAATACTTGTTACAGTGATTGTTTACATTGAAGATCCATATTCTTTGACTACCCGGCAACGAAAGCATTATGTACTTTTTCGTATTGCTCGGTGAACATAGCATATGCTTGTCTGCTTCGCGAACATTTTATTTATCCCAAAGGTAATTGTCCAAATAGCGGTGACTACTGAAAACATGTAATCTAAAGTCAAAAGTCCAATATTGATTTGGAGCCTACACTATTATTAATCGTGTCGCTAATACTTCCAATAATAATACTTCCACTATCGCGGGTTTATGTTATTGTTAATTCTACGAAAATGAAACGCATTCCTCAAGTATCTAATTCATAAGCACTGTTGTTTATAACAAATGGAGGTAGTTATCATTTCCTGCATGCATAAAAATCGAAATACTCGGTGTTAGATTGCATTTGCTATAGCAACGGTTTGAATAAAAGGTCAAGAACAACATCTGCCGTTGTCATAAACAGCTCGACCGCAGTCTTATCACTTCAGTTAGGTCTAGAAATTACATCTAGATATAAAAACAAAACAAATATTACTAGAAAGTAATTTTGAAGTATGCGCGTATAAGAACAGGTACTTCTTTCATTTCTAATTTTTCCGAATAATTGCACATTTATTTATTGCTTACGATTACATATTCTCATCTGGAGGACAGATTTAAAGACGTATGATGAAAGCAATCCAGCTAACCATCTGTTAGCTCGATAACAATATATATATATATATATATATATATATTACTTCCTAAATATACTTTCTCTTTTGAAATGTAGCATAAAATACATATAATGACAGTAGATAATGTACGTGTTCACCATTCGCATGTTAAATCGGTTTTCTTAAGTTGTTCTTTTAATTCATTCAACTTTCATATCTTTCAACACCGCATTTTTTCGGCGTGAATGAGCACGTCTTTTTTTATTCGTAAGCAAACTTGCATATACTTTAGATAGACTAAAGGTCGCATCAGATACGTGGAAGCTAATAAGAATTGCTGTCTTATTTCATTATTAATAGCTCGTCAAGATTACGCAACTACCGAACAATCAACCTTTCAGCTCTTTAAGGAAAAAATTGGAGACCGAGTTGTGTCACCTTAAGCGATGTCTTATTTGGTCAGATTGCTTGCTGCTGTTTTAAACATGTCCCTGAGTATCACTACATCTGTGCACCTACTGCTTGGAAGTTGGCGAATCACGTATTAATGCCAGTTTTTTAAGTTAATTTTAAATTTGCAATAAAACCAACAAAACCTCTCAATACGTTATGTTGTAGTAAACTGACTTCAATTAATGTTTGATAATTGTATTACCGAAAAAGCATAGTAAATGAGAGAAAGCAGCAATAGTTTCAAATGTAATTAAAACGGGCCAATTTATTATTATATTTATTTTTTACAATTTAATTTTTTAAATTGTAAAAGATAAATATTACAAAATTTAAAAAATATAATTTTTTAAATTGTAAAAAATAGTAGTACCGTATAAAACCTTCTTAGCTCTTACCACTGCTTCCATTCGTCTGGGCATTTGCTGTCTCCTATTTGGTAAATTATAAATAATTTCGCTTAGCTCCTAACTGATCAGTGTAGGACATCGGTTGGAACATGTTTCTGGCAGACAGTCAACAGGAAAAAAAGCATCTCTTCTGCGTATGAACCAAATCTCTGCGACAATTGAAACGAATTCCTCCCCAGAACGTCAGTAGTCTCTTCTGGTATCCGCTGGACGCGTTCACATCCATCTGATAAATTAAAACTTGTTTCGTCTGAAAAATAAAGCTCGCTTCTAGTCGTCAACGATCTAATTTACGTGTTTCTTTGCAAAACGCGGTCTAGTAACTCCATGTTACCAAATGAGTAATCGTGCACTAGCTGATCTTCTATTGTTTAATCGTCGTTTTACTAAGTCTTCTCCAGATCGTTTGTTCGGAAATTGCTGCATTTAAAGCAATTTGTAAGATCTTGTTGGTCTCTAAACTGGTAAAACGCGTATTTCTTAATGTGACTTGTATAAGATATCTTACGACTACTCTTGTATCTTACGACTTCGCCTTGCGGTCCTATAATAACTTCCATGTTCACTGACTCATTTAACTATCCGAGTAACTGTGGATTGTGCAACTCCTAATAAATTAGCCACATATCGCTGGCCACGTCGCTCGTTAACTAGAGGTATCACTTTCTCTGCTTCATCTTCTGTTAACTTGCATGGACGATTCAGCTCTTCTATTCTAAGTGTAGGAAGTGTTTCATTCACTTAATTATATTAACTTGAAAAGAATCACTAACAGAGCTGAATTTATAGCCTTCTTCGAATTACCTTAAACAGCGTTAAACGCTGGAAAATGTTTGATGTGCTTGATAATATGCTTAGTTTTCCTGATGACAAATATATGTATATATTCTCTTATACTCATCTGCGACAAGATAAAATCTAAAATTGCGAGCTCAAAGGTTGAAATATAACAGTTAAGTCTAAGTTCGAAAACATCCTCCTCATTTGTTGAAAAGAAATAGTTTGAATCTTCGGTCACTGTTTTAAAGGAATATAACTTTCAGCTTCATTTAATTATGTTATGTATACAAGAGCGTCGTTAGCTTCCCGTGTGCTTGAACCGTATAAATATAATTAATAGACGTTTTAGTTAAGTACTCTTACACTTCCTTCTGTTTTCAGTTGTTTATTTTTATGGAATTATAAAAGCTATATTTAAATTTAAATAATGCCTGTATTTCAGAGTAAATTTCTTAAATTTTTGCAGCGTGCCAAAAAATCGTCCAGCAGCGTCTATCAACTTCAGCTACGTGTTTAACACCGACTAATTCACGACCTTCTACGCCAAATAACCACTTCCATGGAAATACGTCACAAATGACTGCTACCAGACACCACCTTCCTTTAGCCACAGTACCCACAAATAATGGTTTCATACCTATCAACCAGTCACCTACAGGAAACCATATGTCACCTAGTCATAATCACACCCTTTCTCATAAGGTAAAGAAACATACGATGTTCTGTGCAATTTAAACTACTTTTTCTACGATTGTAGGATTCGATAAGTTTCAGTCAAATGTGCGGAAGACAATCTCACACGTTATCATCTTCCAGTCATCATCTTCACAGACAATCAGAAAAATCCGATCCTCTTTACCGACACTCCGATGATAAGTGGAACTCTTCCACTTCAACATTGGGTAGCCACGGTTCCTCTCAACAGCTCGTCCTCCAAACAGTACCGACAGAAAACAACAATGTCGCTAAATTCGCTGCGCCGCATCCGGTAGATAACCTTCAAACGTTACAACCTTCCCAACCAACCCCTAAAGATCCAAAAGACTTACCAACGCCCAGTTCGACACCTACCACGTCAAGGAAAAGCAGGCGGAGATCGAACTTATTTGCACCTTCAAAAAAGGGAGATGATAAACTTAAAAATGGGGCTGATATTGGCAGCGGTCGAGCCATTCCCTTGAAGCAGGGTTATCTCCATAAGCGAAGTAACAAGCCCTTAAATAAAGACTGGAAAAAGAAATACGTTACCTTGTGTGATGATGGAAGACTGACATATCATCCGAGTTTACATGATTATATGAATGATACGCACGGGAAAGAAATATCCTTACAATATGTTACTGTAAAGGTGCCCGGGCAAAAACCTAGAGGATCCAAGTCTATAATTACTGTAGCTGGAACCAATGGTAGTAGTAGCATAAATGAAAGTCTAGGTGGATTATCTCTTGGAGGAGCAAAAGATAGACGACCAACAGAAAAGGTTCTCTTAACTGCTTTTGAAGTAGTGAAAGAACCCGGAACGAAGTACGCACAAGTCAGCGGCGATGAAGGAATGGCTTTATCGAATAGTAATTCATTCTTAAATGGCGATATGAAAACGGAAACACCCAATGTAAAGAAGCGACATAGGCGGATGAAAAGTAGCGGCGTTAAGAATTCCGAATATGACGGTAAGTACTATTGTTAAATTTTTCGAAAAACAAGAAAATTATGCTTCTACTTCTTGCACGCAGATTCAGATGGTTACGAATTTTATATTGTATCCCTTGACAACAAACAATGGCATTTTGAAGCTTTAAGTTCTGAGGAGCGGGATGACTGGGTCGCTGCTATTGAGCAGCAAATCCTCAACTCCCTACAATTGAATGAATCGTCCAAGGGCAAAAAACAAAATAACCCCATGGAGGCTTCCACAATTCAGACAATCAGATCGGGAGTTCCAGGCAATGGATATTGTGTAGACTGTGATGCGCCCAGTATGTATTTTGTACTTTGTTTTTACGTCTTTTTACTTTCTAACAAACTATCCTGTAGATCCTGATTGGGCTAGCTTAAATCTCGGCGTACTTATGTGTATAGAGTGTTCCGGAATCCACCGGAATTTAGGTTCCCATATTTCCCGTGTTCGCTCATTAGATTTAGATGAATGGCCGTAAGTTCCGATTCGATTTTGTTTCATTCCGCTGTAATATATATATATTTGTTTTACTTTGCAGGCCGGGTCATCTCAGCGTTATGTTAGCCATCGGTAACACGCTAGCAAACTCAGTTTGGGAAAGTCGAATTCAAAGCCATACGAAGCCTACACCGACGTCAAGTAGGGAAGAGAAGGAAAGATGGATACGAGCAAAATACGAAAACAAAGAATTCCTAGCTGTTTCCAATAGCTCGATGCCTCTGGAGCAGCAACTCGTCGATTCCGTTTGCGGCTCGAATATGAAAGCGATTATACTAGTCTTAGCGCAGGCCAACGTGGAACAAGTCAATACAACCGTTAGTCCTAGAGATCTAAGAACCCCTTTGCATTTAGCTTGCGCGATGGGAAATTTGGCTGTGGTACAATTATTAATATGGGTAAGTAAGTCCAAATAAATTTTGCATCAAGGTGACCGTTAGACATAAAAGGTTGTCCAAAATCATTCACACGAATTTGATAGGGTGTATAAGTCTTAAATATATTAGTAAAATTTGTTATTAGCTATGTTGGCTAATTCGTATAAACATATGCACATGTATCCATATATATGTATTTACTAAGTACGAAGGAAGTTCGATAAATGCCTGGTTTCGGCAAGAAAAGAACATTTTTATGTGTAAAATTCATTTTACTTGTCAATCATAATCTCCTTTGCATACACTTATACACTCAGTCCAAAGCTTTTCTATCTTTTGCATCTAAAGAATGCAATTCCTCAACCCTGTAAAATATTCGTTTGTTTCAATAATCATTCCATCATTCGATGAATTTTCTTTTTTCGCCAATCTATTTCTTTATACTCGGAAATAGAGAATAATCCTCGGCGAAGGTGGTGAATGCGGAAGCAAATCATGTCCTAACTCGTGGAATATTACCTTGGCGTCGCACAAGTAGGCACGCGTGCATTGTCTTTATAAAATAGAGAACTATTCTCTACCAAATGCGAATGTTTTTCTTTCACAGCATTGTTGAGACTGAAACTGTCTTCGTCTTTTCAAGATAATCAATCGTGGTTTATGCCGCATATATTGCAAAACAATGGTTGGCCAATGAAGTGGCCTTGGTCTTATTTGGCGGTGGCTCGCCACGAAAAAACCACTGCGTTTCGATGGTTCCTTAATCTCTTGTGTGCTGTGATGTATCCATATTTGATCAAGATGAATCAACGCCAAAATCATTCGAATTGCGCTCTAACATCGCTAAGCATTCCTTTGAAACTAACACGCGTTCGTATCTATGGTCAATTGTGAGCAATTGCGACACCGATCTTGCGGATAGCTTCCTTACGTTAAAATGTTATGCTCTTTGTTAATTGAGATGTCCACGGCTCAGCAGTCTCACTCACTTCCAATCTCCGATCATTTATTACCATATCGTGAATGTTTTCAATCAATTTTGATGGACCAGCCTCATTTGGACGGCCTAGATTATGTTGTCCAATATTTTATGGTCGGTGACGAAGGTCCAGAAGTTTCAGAATATCCAGAGTTTCACTTTTATATCATCATTTGTTTTCTTTTTCAAAAACAAATATTTAATCACTGTTCTCTAAGTGGATCATTTTAATTGTTGTAATTCATACACTAACTAACTTATCTGTTGAAGAATTATCAATTCTTCTCGATCTCAATTCGAATAGTGCCATCTCTTGCCGAGGCCAGGTAGTTATCGAATTCCCCTCGTAATATATTGTCTTGTCGAAGGTAATAGAGGATCATTTCTTCTACATTAAGTTGGTCAATAAATTGCATTTGCCTTTTGCTAAAATACTCCCACAACAATCGAACCAATAACTCTCCTCCGACGAATAAGACCCGAAACACCAATTTTCTGTGGGCGAATTCGAATACGTTCACCGAAAAAAGGACATTTTTTTAAGCAAGTTCTGTCAGAACTATTTAAAAATTCACGGCTAAATGTTGTTCTTTGTGAATAATCATCTCGAATTTCTTGAAAGTATAACATGCGATGTGGAAACAAGTGCATGTCCTTCCCAAATTAACAGCATTAAAACAAAATAATAATAGAGAATCTAGTCGAAACCAAGGAATTTTTGGAACTAGAAAGAGTATCGTACACCAGTCGCTGCATCCTGCAGTGAAGGCAATTAGACGATCATCATAAACATGTTCCTAACAAGTCGATATCAATTGAATATTAACATTACGAAGAGTTACAATTAGAAACCGATTCGATATCTTAGCTTTATGTTGGTTTCAATTATAAATATAAACAAACCATAAAGGACGAGTTTTCGAGATATTGGAGTTTGTGCGCGGAAGGAGAAAATGAGAAATCAATCATAATTGTATTAAATTAGTTCACGGAATATCAAACGTAAACATTTAATCGTGATCTTAACATGCATCTTGACTACTTCAATTATATGCAAACTTACTTAAATGAACCGGGTATTATCATTTTTCAACTAAGTGTTGCAAAATTAGCGTTCTGCACATGCACAATGTGTTGACTGGAACTGGAATCCTTGTTTGGAACAAACCTATTGATTAAACGTAGTTTACTTCTTAGTTTGAGTTGAATTAATTGTAATTAATATCAAATCACTCGGTTATTTCTTCTGATTATTTCATTAATTCATTACAGCATAACGCAAACGTAAAAGGAGTAGACGAAGAGGGACGCACATGTCTAGCATATGCGAAAGCTGCTGCCAACATTGCGGCCGCGAAATCCGGGAACAACACCATGGGAGTTTCCGTACAGGCGTGTAAACATCTAATCGATCTGCTTGTATCCTACGGCTGTCCTGACGTATCCAGCGTTCCCGGAAGCGGTACTTTACCCAGACGAAGAGGTAATCAAGCGGTACCCTCGTCGTTTGAAAAGATACCAAGTGTCATTTGAACGCCTCCTTGGACATGCAATAACGAAATTTCAATGATATTAATTCATTGTATTAATTGACTGAATACACAACAGGTCTCGGTAGATGATGTACCGCTAACACTCACCAACGTACTTATCCCGAAAGAAATACATCTTCCTGTCCTGTAAATGTGTAACCTACCGTACCGATTTTACGAATCTGTATTTCATAAATGATCAGTGTCAATTTTTGCACCATATTCACACAAATCTTATTTTATATCACTATTATCCTTTTCTTTTTAATACCAATCCACCACCACTCAAAGAGTATTAATCTTAACTACGTAAACGATTATGACTAATAGTACTATTTAAACTAAATAAAATATTTATATATTACACTATAATATACATACAAGAAGTGTTTTATATGTGGTTTTTGTAATATTTGTACCTTGTACGTGATATTTATTATTCATGTCGCGAAGATTGTGCGATTTCCTCTCGTATCTATCCTCTTTTTGACTTTACCTTCTATGAATTACTTTTGTTTTCCTAAGTGATTATTTTTCGATTTAAAAAAGAATACTTTAACAATGTTTTTGTTATAATTAATTTATGTATATAATTTCGCCAAAGATATGTATGTATTGTTTTGTATATACAAAAAGAAATCGCTAGATTGTGTACAGAAATTATATATGTTGTTCTTCCTTAAATAAAATGTTATTCCATTTTCGTAAGCGTCTTATTGGTGCCAAATCCAATTAATCCTATTTGCGGTGGTAACATCAGGTGTAACTATGAGATGTATACTCACTTCTCAAGGCACAGCAGTAGTAGGTCCGTCTTTTATTACTCGGGCTGTACGCTAGATAGCTATTTGATAATTAGGAGCAGTAATATAACATTAATTGTGCATTTTTTGAAAAGTCATTCAAATATATTTTGGTGTTTCATGAAGAAGGTAACCCAGCAACATTCACCTTTTTAAATGGAATATATTCCATTCCATTTAAAAATTTTCAGGCTCATTTCTAGAATATAAATGAGCCTCAACTAGACTCCATTTATCTCAGAATTATGTTTTGTTACACTGTTTCTTTTAGAAGATTGAAAAATCACAGCACATTGATTGAGGTTGGGTAACACTGCAAGTAATTTGTACAGGATGGTTCTCCAGAAAGTATCGGGTTTAACAGTTTCGAGATGTTTTTACTTTTTCGATTTTGTTAAATAGAACACGCCGTATGTAATGTCTGGAAATAATGCAGTATTACATATTAGGTTTCGTATGCTTAATTTTCATATACAACTTTTTCTATTTTAAAATACTAATTAATTTAAACAAAAAGTTTCTCTTCTCGTAAGGAAAAAGTATCAATTAATAGGAAAATTTATTAAAACGGAAAAGAAATAAAGTACGTATTACTAAAGCTAGTGGAAAGCTGACAAAATCAAATTCTATGCAGTACTTAATTTAATTTAAAGTGATAAATATAGGGACGATAATGAGAGAAAGAAAATTAAGGTAACTTTCTTTCTTATAACAAACAAGGAGTGAATCTATTTATGAATACTTTCTCAATTCACCCTCTGTCATATTCCATTTCTTTTAACAGGATCCCATAAATTAGAATCAAAACACCATCCTACATGAGAATGTTCTCCCAAACATCTCTTGGAACATTTTCAGGACATTTGTCAACAATTGCGGCGATTCTTATGGAAAGTTGCTGCGTCAGAGAATAACACGTTGAAAATAAACTATGGATTTTTTTTGTATCCAATACTTTCCTTGGAATAGTATGGCGTTATATACTTTGTGCACATTTCTAATAGATACCTATTGGAGCGCTATCTACCGCAGTTTTAATGTAAAAACGGATTACAAAAGCAGCAGCAAGAAATTAGGAAAGCCCGTTATTAAATTAAATAAACATTAAATTATTGAAAGTGCTCTCTATAACAGAAACACATTGCCATAAAAATGTTTTGCTTTATTAAATACGATTTTTATTCTCCCGCGGCTGTCGCATTTTCATGTTTGAATATTCAAAACCGTTTCGGCTATTTGTGATCTCTCTATTTGCTTATTATGCTACAAATCAATATTGTATGAAGGCAAAGATAACTTTACTGTTAACTGTCAATCTGGAACAGAAAACGATAAATTAAAGCAAGTCGAATATAACGAGAACCTGGATTGATATGGCATAAAGTTCTTGGGGTTTGCAAATAGAGAGCGCTGTATTTATCCATTTATAGCGACTCGCGAAACAACATCCCACATAATGTTTTGTATTTTCTATACACAAATAGCCTTGCATTTTTGTACTCGGTGTATTTATTATTTTTAAACACTTTAAATTTTCAAAGATAAAATATTTCAGTAAAGATAACATAAAAAGATAAAACAATTTAAATTTTATGAAAAATGTGTTACTCTAGTATATTTTCAAGCATATTTTTGATAGCCGTTTTATTGCATTGGTATTAACATCTTTATATAGTTCTGACTATATTTATTTTGAAAAAAAGAGTACAAAATCAAAAAGTTATAAAAAGAAGGGAAAATATACTGATTTTATTTGTAGTAGGTATTTGATAAGTAGAGCTCCCCAAAGTGCGTGGCAAGTCGGAAGGCGTACCGCCGGGCGTGGCCGGGGGGATATGTAATGTAATATATAAGCAAATAACTCGCATCGCATTTCGGTAGTTTATTACCGTATGCGATCGGGTTGTGACGGTATGGCGGACGCGCGTAGTAAGAAACGCCCACAGGCCGACAAAGTGAAAAAGTTCTGTGGAGAATTTCCTGACTTAATATATAATGGAAGTAAGATTATATGTAAAATTTGTAATATACCTCTGATGTGCAATGATAAATATGGCTGTAGAAGACATGTAAATAGTCAGCAACACAAAAATAAAAAACTGGGTGTATCACCGACTGAGGCAACTCAATTTATAATTGATTTATTTTATATGCTGACTGCGTGTAATTTACCGTTTTCCTTACTCAGGAAGAAACCATTCCGTGAATTTTGGAATAAATATAATCCAGACTTTGAGTTACCGTCGGAAACAAGCTTAAGAAGATGTGTGCCAAGTGTACGTACCGAAATTGAAAACAGGATCAGATCTGCAATAAAAAATAAACTACTGTGGTTATGTATTGACGAAACGGCAGACCGTAAAAAACATTCTATTTTGAATGCGATTGTACGTATACTGGAACCTCGTCGGAATTTTATTAGCTAGTAAAAGACTAAAATCGTGTACTGCCGACGCTATCGAGAGCGTAGTCGTTGATACTTTACAAACATTTGAAATTGCCACTACTCAAGTATTAATTTTCATGACCGATGGTGCCGCGACAATGCGTTGTGTAGGTCGTTCTCTTCAAGAACATTATGAGATGATGTTACATATTACTTGTAAACTTCATGCTCTGCATATTGTGGCTGAAACTGAAATGTGCAAATTTCCCTGAGGTAAATGCATTAATAACAAATACGGAAGCAGATTTTGTTGAATCAGATTTACAAACCGTTTACAACAATTATAGAGAAGTACTTGAGACAATAAATAAATTACAAAATAGTGCACTGTCCCTGACGGAGTCAGTACAAATATTAGATGACGTTAATACACTCCTACACTGTATAAATAACAAAAAAAATGATATCGTTACAAGAAATTTTGAAAGTGCTATGAAGAAAGATACAAATTTTAGCAGGTTAAGACAAGTTTGGGAAGGTAACTCTACTGATCCGGTGACTAAATTCAAAGATTATTTTAATTACGCGTGTATTACATCATTAGACGTCGAGCGTTCATTTTCAAGATATAAAAACATTTTTTCAGAACGACGAACATCCTTGAAAGAAACGACTGTGGAAACATTCCTAATGCTTCAGATGTTTGAGAAATCGGATTGCGCTTACGGTAACAGTTTTAATGTGCCTACCTCCTCGTGTGCCGACTAATACTATTTTCCTTGTGCATTAACACCCACTATATTGGATACGGCTAATTACAAAAGTAAGCGTTTTAAAATTCTTTATTTCTTTTGTTTTTATGTATTTACTTATGTTCGTTATCGACGCCTATGGTGCGCCACGCAGTTGGGGAGCTCTAGTAATATATCATCTAAAAACAATACATAAATCTAAATATTTTTGTGATAAAGTATCACAAAAAAAAAACACCTTCAATAAAAAGTTAATAATACGTTTATTGACATTACAACATTTTATTTGGACATGTATGCAATTCAATCCAGCGGGTCACCTTTGTGCCGACCGTACCTTTGGAAAATTTATTCAAAAGTTGATTCGGGATTTGATCTTCGCAAACACAATTCTCTGCAAGTCGTTATTTGTGTAATCTTGCATCATAACTTCTACTGTGGATATCTTCATCTGGAACTTTTCTAAATTCTAACTCGTCATTAATATTTGAAAATTATCGACTCACTTATATTAGGATGATAAAGAGTAAACTCATAAAATCTCACAATTTTAAAATTTATTTTGAAATTTTGAAATTTTTTTGGCTCAATTTTTTAATTCAGTTTGAAGACTGCAACCCGTCGATACTCAGAGTTATAGTCGGCAATGTTATCTTCTGAAACTTTAACTTCTAACAGTTCTACTTCATCGAATAGTTCGCCTCATCTATTGTTGTATTCAAGTAATCTTTATGAAGCGCGTAGAGGACGCTCCTCAAAAAAAATTGTACTTGGTGTCACTTAGGTTTTTTAAACACGAAACGTTACTACAATATGTGAAACCTACAACATGAGCCTTATGGAGTAAGTAATAGAAGTAGACGGTGTTAAACATTCTACATGCGTTCATGAAATTTAAATAAAAACATGAACGTTTATTCTAAAATCTAGGAACTGTTATTTATTGAAAAAAAAAAAATACAGACAAATAAATTATTGACAAAAACAGACGGTAAGAATTCCAAAGTTAATAAAGAGAAAACGTATTTACGAGTGTAGAAAGTATTAGATTATTTACTAAGATTATCAATGATTAATTATTTATTAATTACGCAATAAGTGTTATTGATATTAAAACAATCATATAGTTCTCAATTTGCAGTTTTCTTTTTATAACTTTTAATGTATTGACTTCCGAATGTTCACACGAAACTTGATATTTTTCTAAAATTAATTTCTTATTTGAATAACAGTAAGAACATAATTGACAAACAGTTTTCCTACTCATCTTATACATTTATTTCATTTTCACATTATGAAACATCCTGTATAATGGCGTGCTGGAGATTAAGGTTGAGGAAGCGACTGCATTGTGCAAATGACCTTGGTGTGATTGTGGAGACGCAAGATATAAGGGTTCTTCTCGAATCCACCAACCCTTTCTTTTGACATACTTGCGGTAGTAAAGTTGCCCAAAGAGACAGATCCAGCTTTTAGAAGTGGTCTTGAAATTTTGATCCGCACTAAAGGTTGTGGTGGGCAGCGCTGAAACAAGACTGCGGGTATTACTTAAAGTTCTACCGAATATTGGGAGCCCTTCAGCGCAAAGAAGGCAATACTGCTTGGAGTCATATGATGGATTTTGAAATACTCCGTCTCGGTGTGGTTGAAGGCCCTTCTAAGAGTTGTGAGAGCATTTCGGACTCTTTGTGATGCGAGCTTTTCGAGTTTCGGGACGGCTATCTGGAGTCCATTAAAGAAAAACAAAGGAAGTTAACATTAAACAAGTGGCAAAATATACGGTAACCTTGTAGAGTAACCCTGCAGAGAAGGATAGAATAGAACGTTGATCCCAAACATCATACCGCGGGTTAAAGGGTTTATTACCATCTCACACGGTTAACTTTTTGTTTGGGTTTGGGCATGAGTTTTTCGGCACTGACACAACGAAAATTGGAAAGACAGAGAGCGACCAATGCCGACACTGTGGAAGGACACGCCCATTAGGCAACGGAGTCTTAGAATGAGGATGGCTGAATATAAGGAATAGTTTGTCGACTGAGCTGGATCAGCAAATAACCGTCCTTATCATTGTAAACCTGATGATAGGGACGAATTGATTAAAGAAAGGGATGGAAAGGCAAATATAGAGCTGCGAGTAAAGACCTTGGGTATCAAGAGGTACCCAGAAATTCTAATCCTCAATTGAGGGAGAGCAAATGTAAGAGTACAATAGAGAAGAAAAGCCTACCGTTTCTGAAGTTCCAGAGTCATATATAGGCGGTTCAGACAAGCCGCTTGTCCTTGTTTTAACAGGCTACCTCCAATGAGAAAAAACCTTCGAAAACATAAATAACTATAACATTCTAAAATGTAAATCTAATTTTTTTCAGTAAAAATTGCAGTAACCCAGCTAAGGTAAGCGAAATAACCAAACCAAAGGACAGCTTTGTTTTGTATTGTTGAAGTTGCATTTATGTATAATACATATTTGTTACGAATAATAATGAATCAATGTTTTTCTTTTGTTGTAATAATGAATGCATTTAAATTTTCTACGTATATATGTTATATGTTACGTATTCTCATATTGCGTAATTTTCAAGAATATTTTATTTGTTTTTCATTTTTTCTCTACCTGCATGAGTAACATTTTATATAATATTTTTATATGCTTTATAACTGTTAATCTTGTTTCATTACATATGTATATATGTATATATTCTTATCCATTGTATTTATTTACAGTATTTATTATTTTATCTGTATATAATGTATATCCGACATAATAGAAGAATTTGCTAATATTGCATTTTAAAATAAAATATTTGACGCGCTCTAGCCGCAGATTTAGCTCCACGCTTTGTACTCCGATACGGCAGCGAACCAAGTACGTTTCATTGCCAGTCATATATCGGCTGACGCGATATTCTCGCCCGGAAAATCTATCCGCTTCTCGCACAATATACGCTTTGTGAGTTTATCGCAATACTAAGGGGACTGTGGCAAGGAGCAATCAAAGCGAAGTCTACGTGCATATGTATGTAAGCACACAAATTGGCATACAAATAAATGTTAATAAAAGCGCGAAAAACGCTAGAAGGACCTGAGTAGTCGGGATTTATATCGACTATTAAACAGCCACAGTCTCTTTCAGTCTGGTCTTCCTTTTCCTAAATAAGTATTAGTTGGGTTCCTAATACAAAAATGTGTGCATAATGTAGCGCATACTATCATACCATGAACATAAAACTTAATTCCATAAAACTTGCAAAATGTACCCATTCAAGGAGCCTTAATTCATTTGCATTATCGTTGGTTACCCGCTTACTTCGGAATAATCTCCATTAAAGTTTCAAATTTTGAATTTCATTTTCTTTAATGAAAGGAGGAAATGACATAGTAATTTAGTTATATTAACAATCGACGGGAAATCTCTCCCTTTTGCTTTTTGCGAACTAATAAGAATTAATTCTATTGGATTATCGTTTAATGGAAATCTTCACGTAAGCTTCAGCACAAAAATCTAAATGGAGCAGTTTCATATTTCCAATTTGGCGATTGGATTAGTCTACATATGTAGATTGCTAAATGTAATTGTTATAATTTCTCCAAAGAAAGAATGGATAATTGCTGTGTGATGTATTTATGTGAGTTCGTAAGCGTACCCAATAAAACTCGATTGTTACTTAATTAACTACTAATTGACTACTTATTCATGTAGAATAAAATAAAGACACCTACAACAATCAAACTACATAATAAGTTATTCTCTACCGTGCTCCATTGTACGACTGAAGCGAACTGGCGGAATAGTCGCTACAATGTCACCTGCTTACCCACATATATAACAATAATGCTTTGTAACAACACGTCTGCTCTTTCATGTAAAACATATTGTGGAGATTCAACTTGTATTTCCCGATTTAATTAATTGAATTGCAAAAATTGAAGAATATAACCTATAATTAGTTTGCCTCGCAATTTTTCTAGAATATCAGCAACACTCATATCAATATCCCTAGAGTGTGTCATATTGTTTCAATAATCCTCTTACAACGCCAACCAGTTGCCAACCATACTTGGTTTGTGATGGATAACAGAACTTATGAGTAAAGTGCGCAGAATCAACCTAGATAAAAAATGGACCCTTGCATGGGAAGGCAGTCATGGGAGTATGCAGAGATATTATCGCGAACGCTGCCGTTCCGATGCTAGATACAAAAAAGTTTTTAATATGGTTTTTATAGACTACGAATCGATCTCTATAAATTATCTGTACGTTAACCAAATATGTGTAATGCTAAGATAGCTTAGCTTCCTCATGGTATTGATGGAATAATTCAGGGCAAACGCAACAAAAGGAGAGAAAAAAATTATATTAACACACGGGCATGTTTCCGCTTATCCGGCGTCATCAGCGTGGTTTCGAGAGTACCTTTTATCTTTATCTTCTACCGCTGTTGCCCTACAGTTAAACGTGAGACACAACTTTCAAAACGACAAACTCGACATTTCTTGGCGCCAAAGAAACGTAGGAGCAGTTGGTTTAGGAAGCAATACCCAGTTTATGTCGCTGTTTCCTGAACGGCAGGCATGCGTTTCAACTGTTTGATGTGCTGCGTGGAAACTGGTGCTGTCGTGGTGAACGATGATCAATGTTTCTGATTTCATCGAAAGCTTGAGGTAAATAGTTTGTTGCATATCATTCAGTGTTTACTGCTTTTTAATCTTCGAATGCAACGGTAGCAACAGGTCTAGTTTTACCTGAGAAAAACGTAGTCATTTTTCTGAAGCGCTATTTTTTAGTTTTGGTTAACTTTAGAACGCCCAAACAGCGAGATTATTATTTTATTTTTTAGTTCGTAGGAATATATCTAGGTTTCATCGCGTGTTGGCAGAAGCACCACGACTGTACCAACTCACACGAGCCAATTTTTGAACTTTGATAAAATCGTGTGGAATCCAACGATTGCGAAGTTTCTTCATCACTAAATGCTCATCTAAAATCGTTTGTATTTGATTTGTATCAATGCCCAATGCCTCTGTCACTCGTTGTGCTGTGGATCCGCTTCGACCATTCTCGCCCAGCATTGGACTCAACAATTGAAAACATCCACAAAATTCGTCATTGACTCTAATACGTCCATGCTTAAATTCTGCAAACCAGTCATAAGCTGAATAGTGCTTCATCATCAAAGTCGGAATGAAGTCAACCAATGCATTGTTAAGTTAGGCCACCTTTAAAATCGTAAATCGTAAAAAATCATCGTAGGGAAATGTTTTCGAGAAATGTCAATTTTTCATTTCTTTTGTTTGATTTCTTTGAGACGCTATTGATACTAAACTACGCGACCGACTGTTTTTTTGTACTAAATGTCTAAGTTTAAGATAATGGAACTGAAACATACACCAAGACCTTTCTAATGTATTCGTATCGTATAGCATCAACGTAATAAATTAGTAGTAAAAATTATAGGGAACCTTATTTAGAAAGTATGGTAGCCATGGGACTTCTCAGTCACATTTTATCTAATCCTGACGTGCCATCGCTTACACGTACGATGTTCCAGTAGTTTATGAAAGTAATCTCACGCCAAGATTAAATATTCGCCGAAGTTAAGACGTGCAGTCACTGCTTGAAAACTCATTAAATAATTACTCCACTCCCTTTAGATTGAGAGGAAATTGTTGATAAGTACTTTAGTAGCTTAGCTTGAAATTTTTGACCACTTTTAATTACTATGACGTGAGAAAAGTAAAGAATTGAAGTAATTGAAATTGTTCGGCTACGGAATAAGGTGTTTTACGTTGAAAGAAAGAAGGATGTAGAGTCCTTTTACTTCGCTTTATATTAGAATTAATTTTAGTAATATGCTATTATCAGCCAGAACCTAATATACATCAATATTTAAGACAAAAATATAATCGATTATTTAAAACAAACCAGCCACGTAAACATATTAACTTAGATTCTGGAAGATTTGTCGAATCTAGTTCAAGTGTATATACAAGGTGGCGCAAAAGTAATGTCATAATTTGAATTGGCTGCCATTTTGTTATAAATGAAAAAAAGAGCTCTGTTTTCATAAAAAGGTTTATTTGAAAGTATAAAATTGATGACGTTAATTGGAAAAAATGATATCGCTCAAATGGCCTTGCCTTTGCTCAAATAGCCACCAAAACATGCGGCTCTAGATTAGCGATTTCCGCTTCAATGCTAGCTTCCAAGGCTTGCAAGGCTCGTGGTTTGTTGCGGTAAAAGTGAGATTTTAAGAAGACCCGAAGGAAAAAGTCTGGTGCTGTTAGATCTGGCGATGTGGACGGCCAGTTCAAATCTCCAAAACGAGAGATCATTCGACTTGGAAATCGGTGTTTCAAAATCTCCATAGTTTCCCGCGCTGTGTGAGCGGTTGCTGCATCCTGTTGAAATCAACAATGACCGAGACGCAATGCAGCAAGTTTTGGCAACAAATATTCGTTTAGCATCTGTCTGTCATCGAACGAGCATTACGAGGCCGGCCACTTGTTGAGACATGTGGACTCAGTTTGCACGATGTGCTCGCACAAACGTTTAATTGTTCGAGCACATGGAACATGACGACCAGGAAAACGACGGCGAAATTCACGCTGCGTTAAAACAACAGACTTAAAATTTGTCAAATAAGAAGTAACAATAATTCCACGTTCTCGAGGCGTGTATCGCTTCATGGCTTGTTGACAACTAATTCTCTGCATATCTACGTCACAAATGTGAAACCACAATGACATTTGGCGCCAACTGCAAAAATGGCGGCCAATTCAAAATATGACATTACTTTCGCACCACCTGATATAAGTGAATTGTAACAAAGCAAAAGGGATTTAATATTTTTATTTTACATTGTTGAATGCTATAAACGAGGACCTTGTTCATGTTTGTTTCGTTAATTAAAAGTTATAAAAGCAGTGTGTTTTTGTACATAATTCTACATTTCAGGAAAGCCATTTATTTTACA
>JAIOKQ010000289.1:0-14206 GCA_020654165.1 Oryctes rhinoceros | reverse complement strand
AAAAGAGAAATTTGCACGTAACAGGGTGTCAAATAGACCACTGCAGGAACGTCCGTTATGATACAGGCTGTTAAAGGTCTCACATTCGGATTTCTTTTCAGCTATCTAAGCATATTTGACTATATTACGTTTGCGTTTTCATAAATTCTCCTGTTGCTTCTTGTTCTAAATAATGTGCACGTTTACTTGGCAGTGACCTTCCTGTTAGGCGATCGACTTTTTGCACTCCACTTATTAGGTATCTTGCAATCTTCCTTCCATTAATTATACAAATCTTTGGGTTCTGAAGGGCTCTCAAAACTTACTTGTATATTAATACAGTCCATCTGCACTTCGCAGTTTTAAGTGAATTCTAGCTGCAGTTGCATTGTCTTGTTTCAATTTTGTCCTGCTAGATTCGCAGTATCTGGACAAATTTACCCATATAACAATGTCGCCTGACAGGTAAGTGTACATTATTGTTCATCATTTCATGTTAATGCGGTATTGGGCCACAAACTTATAAAATATTGTTCATAATTCTTTTTAGAAAGAAAATAAAGTAGATTTCAAGAATTATTTTGTAGAGTGCGGATCGACGAGGTCTCTTGAATAATGTCAGACGCCTCGAGATAGTAATACGGCAGCGCTATCAATATCAAATTGTTCTAATCGATTCGGATGAATTGTCTAAATAGTAGCGCATATAACTCATACTACAATTATTGCGTAATTTTTGTAGGTGCGATACAAGATCAATATTAATTATTTCGTAATAGTAACGTATGTTATATTTAAAGCTCGCCATTTTCCGTGAGATTCACGAAATGAGCGGAGGCTAGACAGACTCATGTTTATTCGACTCTTGACAATGGGTTCGTGTTGCCTACTGACCTCCCCGAGAGTCGATAAATTACGAGCCTGTCTAGTGCCTGCTAATTTCGTGAAGCGCACGGAAAGTGGACAACTTTAATTATATTTAATACGATGCCTTAAAGGTAAACGAAGTTCAAAATGACTGGCTTCTTCACGTTAATTACTAGAATTTTCTTTAAATTTTCTTCTTTAAAATTTGTTAGATTATTGGTGAAAAAAACTCCTAGATTACGTTAAATTGTATCAAGCCAGAATAATTAATACGGAATGAGTAGTACATAATCACCACACCTTAATTTTTATGATAAATGGTCTTAATTGCATATTTCAATACAACTTATAATTCAAAATAACTTTACTTTCTTCTGTATTGTATAGAATAAAGGTATTTTACTTTTGAGTAAGATATTTTTTGACAAACCTCGTATACAGTTAAAAAAATTTATATCCTATGGTTGCATTTTAAGTTTTGGACCATGCACAACTTCCTATTAAGAATAATTTTTGTTACAAAACCAATAATAAAAAAGTTTTCCATATGGTTCCAACTTAAGTAGACATACTGTACATAAAAAAAAACGGAAGAAAAGAAAATCAAACGATTCTTGATAACACATGAAGAAAAATAAAAATTAACTGTAATAATGTCTACTCAACATGAAATGACTGTTCCTAAGGAAAGCACAACTCGTAAATAGTATGATAATAACCACTATAGATGAAAAAATAAGTAAACGTGTAAATTATAAACGGACGCATACATCGTTGCCTTGATAATCTGAATAATATCTACTTATCTATTTCGCGAAATTTAAAGACTAGAACCAAAATCGGAGATAGAGCCTCATCATATTAGAAACTAATTTTTTTAAATATCCTAGATAAAACTTAATTCCAAGATGACGAATTACGCTTTCGCTTAACAGATAGCTGTTGCTAATGGTCATTCTCACTTTCGTACTTTGAATAGGATAGGCAACTTATTTTACCCGTTTGCAGTCAATTCTTTCGCATTTAATTCATAACATGGTGTACCCATGTGTATTTGATCTTTTATCATTTTAGGTAGTTTGTGAAGTTTATCAGCAAAATTGTGTAGTAATTTTTTAGGAACCTCATCGGCTCCTATATATCGGTTTATGGAGAGAAATGGATTCAATAAGCAATACAACATACACTGATTTTTTAGAAGGAAAAGCTATGTGTAAACAAAATAAAAGAAAAATAATGATTTTTAGCTCTTACCTTGTCAATTTGTGATATATGCGTTGATTGTCTCCTTACGGGAATTTGAACCTTTATGCGGCAGTCACGTCCTATATAACAAAAAGGTTTAAAATATTTTTTTATAGTTTCAGATAATATATAACTAGAGCAACATAACCTCAAACTGTTGATTACTAATATTTTTTAATAAATCTAAAAGCATTATTGCTAGTACTTTATGCAAAATAATAATGCAAAACATACCGATTGCAAACAGCTTTAAAAAAAATCTTGAAGAAATAAACGTTACTTACAAAGTATTTTAATTAATTTTATTTGGTTTTGTATTTAATAATGTCATTTACAAAATTAATTGAAAAATATTTAAACAATTCCAAGTAATAAAATATAATAAAGAGGAAACTGTATATTTAATTTTACCAAATTCTTTGCTAGATGTCGCTAGGTTTTCTAAAATATTTATTTTAAATTTAAATCAATGAATATTAGAATAGAATGGATATTATATAAATTTGGTCTCATAGTTTCCTCCAATGCTAAAAAGAAATACAATTATTTGTAGTGCAACAAATCACCAAGTGTGGCACATTCTTGTTGGAGAAAAGATATGTTCATTTAAAACTTTGGCTCGGATGTCTAGGTATGTTAAACTGTTTAGTAATAGCATCAAGTACTGCGACCTTGATAGGTCTATGTAATAAAATCCCCTTGTATGTGTTAGAGTAGGTGAAAGCTCTTAATAAACCTCAACGCTGCTCTAAGATCTTCATCTTTCTCCATCCTCAGTAGATGATAGAAATGGTTTACTGATACAGATGGCATAGAATATTTTCAGCCGTCTCCAGATCTTTGTCTTAAACGACAAATTTAAATCTTTAGCTTTTCGTTGATTGAATAGGTGATATTTTAAGGCTGCATTACCTATCAGGATTCCCGCCGGTAGTCTAAGGTCCCCTTTGCTGAATGATAGCACTGTCTTTGCTGCCTTAGGCAAGCCTGATATGGATGCTTTCGCCTTTTTCTGTTCTGGAACATTTCCTCAGAACGAGGTCATCCCACGCTTTAATTACTTATTTTATGTGGCTTAGAAGAAGTTAGGATTTGCTTCTTAGGTTTATCTGTCTATTTTTTCGGTACCTTCGATCTCTTGATGGTTTGGGACTCATCGCAAAGTAATGTGGTTTTTGTGTCTCAATTGCATTAGGTTGTGTATACAGTCTTATTCGGATATAGTACGAAAAAAAAAAATAGGTGAAAGAAACGCATGAGTAATGCCTAAATACAAAATATTATGGTTCTATGTGCACGTAGTAACGAGAAAATGATTTTTCTTTATTCGAGTCCGACTCTGTCTTAGTTAACATATGGGAATCACCGGCAGTCGCTGAAGCAGCGTTCGGATATCCATTTAGTATGCACATAGCATTCACCGTCATTACACGCAATTGCAATGGCATCCTATACGAATATCGAATACACCGATATGATTTTGATTTATGGCGAAACAGGACAAAATAGTCTTGCGGCAGAAAATTTGTACGCGGAACGGTTTTGCCAATCGGCGGCATCCATCATCCGAGACAATTGTGAGAACCGTGTATCGACTTCGAGAAACAGGATCAGTAATTCCACGTTTCGAAGGTCGTGGCCGTCATATATCACGTAGAGTTCAGCAAGCAGAAGAGCATATTTTAAACATCGTTGAGGCGGAAGCAGGCATAAGTACTACAACTTTAGCCCAGCAAGTAAATGTGTCCCAAACGACGGTGCACCGAATGTTGCAGCTCAACGCATTCGCGAAGACATGGTGAATTTTACTCGTGTGCATAATAACTTTCGTCGCCGAATTGATGCCTGTATTAGAGCTCACGGTGGACATTTCGAACATTTTTTACATTAATAAATTATTTTGACCTGTTTCGCCTAGATCGGTCCTTGTTAGGACCACCACAAATTTCATAAAAAGAAAAAGAATGTATAACTACAAATAACTCAAAACCCGACATTTCGGATGCATTAACTTTAAACATTAAGAACGCAAATCATATGGTTATCGGCATATTCAATGTAAACACATAAACACTTCGACATCAGCTGTACGACAGACTAATGCATTTCAATAGACTATTCACTATTCATAGCATCTACAATGCTTTATCGCTTTTTATTTGCATCTGGGTTAACTTTGATTCATCAGCGGTATTTGTATAATATAGGAGAAACAAAGATATGGACCGGCTTTACCTGCATTTTGGGCCCTAAAATTTGAACAAAATGTATATGTTACAAATAAATTTCTTTTTAAATTTTCAGTAACACATTGACACATTGATAGGTAGTCTTCAGATTTCGGTAGCTTACGTGCTATTTACAGGTAACCCTGTAGATTGATTAATCAGACCAGGTTCATATGGGTGGGCTTTAGTAGTAAGTTAGTATTTAGAACACTGAATATAGTTATGGTTGCGCCCCGGTCACCTAACTCGAAGTTTTTTATGAGGCACAAGGTGCTTGTAAGATCTCTAAGGCATCTTAGAGCCTCCTCTGCAACTTACAATAGATTTGGTTCAATTATTTTTGTTAAATGAAACCTTTGTTTGTATAAATTGTGCTCCAAAGCACACCACTTTTCTTTATTTAAGACAACACATCACAATCGGCGTTTGTATAGTTATTTCCCTATTTTCTTTCGCACACGTATTCTACGTATGCATTCTTTTTGCGTTCTGCCAATATTCTAATGTAGGTTCGTTGAAAATTCATTTTAAAATTGACCCAATTCAAGCGAATTCATCAATTATATGCTATTGCTGTAAACCATATAGAGTGTTGATATTTAGCAAACTAAATTGGTTGATTCGACCATTTTTTTCTCTCAGTGCAGAAAGGATTAAGGATTCATACTTTCTGTATGTTGTATATATATTTCTAATTTGATTTGATTAATGACATTGTAATAATTAAAATCAAAATATTAAAATATTAATATTGTTTGCTTGCTACAAAATTCTTGTTGCTCACTTTTTCCGTGATTGTTATTGAAATTTTAATATGTGAAATTAAATAATTCGTGTAAAAATATCCCAATAAGTTTCTACGAGGGGCAAAGTAGTATTAATGTTATAAGCAATAATTCTTTAATAAACAATAGTTATTATTATTAGTAACCATTAGTGGACAAAATTCAAAAAATTTGAATTACATTTTTAAAATAATACTTTTAATTTTAACATTGCAAAATGCTGTCCTTAATAATAGTAATAAAAATCCATGCCTTTACATCTCCCCAACAAGTTTTGCCAATTACAGGACCCATCGACCGACCATGAGTTATTATTAGGATTTGCCAACTTTGGAGCAAGGAAAACCTTTCTCTGAGAGCGACGAACTCGAGATTTGAATCCGGTACTCCGAGAAAAAAAGAAGAACGTTTGAGTATCTAAATAGTTGTAGTCAGTCATAACAGTTTACAGAGTGGGCCAAATTCGATACTTTTAATAGGGAACTTGGAATTAGATAAAAACTGACCTAAGCTTCTGGAGCGATTTTAAAGAGAAATAGATTGGTGAAATCCCTATTTAATAATAATAATATAAGAGATACAGAGTGTTTTTTTTGAATTCGTTATATTCGTTATAACGTTTTTATTTGTGGATAAATTTGATTCATATAAAAACTATATTAGTGTTGTATTTGTTGAAGGAATTCTACACTAGCGCCATCTTCTTGAGTAGTTAGGGTAACTTAGGTTAAGAAAGTCGTGTCGGGCTCGTTGTATAATTGTCAATGTACTAATATCTGTTTTGTTTTCCCAATAATGAAATAACAAAACAATTAGAGCGCTTCACACAAAGCTTGATTTATTATTAAGACTTGTGTGTATGTAAAAAATTTCATCACTTTAAGATAGTTACGGATTGCGATACATAAGCAAATAAAAGATTTCAAGGAGGCAGAAAAAAATGATCTTAATATTAAATGTGACAAATAACAATTCAAACAAACTAAGCTAAGGAAACCATTAATAGCATTGCTGATATTATAAAGAATTGTGATGTAAAGAATTAATAGGGTTTATTCGGTAAAAATTCAGAAAATTTGAAATTTATCATGATTAAAATTAAAATAAATTGGTTTCTAAAATTCTTATCGACATATTTAAACGAAATGTTTACAGAATATACCTTTGTTACTAAAAAAAAATGCGAAAATATGATAATCCATTATATCTATTATATCATCAGGAAGTTTTATGTAAGAGTTGAAGTAGTAGTTATGAGATTATACAATCCCTCAATTGCAGAACGAGGACGCAATTGAAAATATTTTCGTAGAATGGAGCACCCCCTGTACATTTACGTTACAATTCAGAGTCTAGCGATCTAAAACTAATTGGCGTGGTCACAGCCAATCAGTTGGATTTCAATCGTACAGTTCTATCCGTCAATGAAATCACGTCTGACTACCTTGTGAATGCTCTGCCAGGCAAACAACCCTATTTACATTATTGAGACGCGTGTGATAACGCGCATCGACACATAATAGGCTGCGCAGTGATGAACATTGGATTGGATTCTGAACATATGTGTTTGCATGCGTTGTACTTTCTTCCCCATCGCGAGCGCGTTGCGACCATTACATTTGTTTTCCTTCGTGATATGCGCCCTTTGCGACTTATGTCTCCACATTTTAAAAAATGATCATTTTACTATGATAACTTAGTAATAATACTGGTAATAACTAGAGGGGACAAAGGCGGATGAAATTATTACTTTTTTGCTGAGACTAGACAGACTCGTGTTTTGTCGACTCTCGGTCTAGACCAGTACGCAACACGAATCCATTCTCATGAGGCGAATAGACACGAGTATATCTAGTTGCAGCAAAAAGGAATAATTTCACCTGACTTTGACATCTGTAGCAATAACGATTCAAATTTACGACGATAAGTGATGAAGTTTTAATTTACTTGACTTTTAAGAGACTTTTCAGATGTTATAAAAGTACTCATGTAAAATTTCCAGTTTATTAATAATTTAATTTAATTTAATAATTTTTAAGACGGCTAAACAATTTCAGTATTCTTCTGGAAAAAGTATGTAATATTCCAGTAATATTTTTAATGTTCATTGGATAATCCGAGCCTGGCTATAAGTAGACATTTTGAAAAATCATTTGTTTCATGTGTTTGTTTTAGACCCGGCTAGAATTATTAAAAAAATTTTGTGTTTATTTACCTTTTATTTACAATACCAAAGAGCAAAAATTTCATTTCATCCTATCGCTAAGCAACCCCTTAAATAAGACATAGACGTGCACTTATTCTTTTAATAAGGGCAGTAATGATTAGTAGTAAAACAAAATTATTAAAAGATTGGTTTGCAGAAAATGCATTGAATGACACATGATTTCCGCTACAGAAATATCTAGGCGGCAGCCCTTTTTAAAATAAATTAAGTATGATTCAATCACATCAATCACACACGGCCAAAGTTCTTTGAATTTGCCTCAGTTTTCAACGCGAAAAATAAAAAAATTATAATAATTACAGAATAAGCAAGAATAGTTCTAATCAGGCAGGCGTGGAAATTAACGATTCACTTGATTAATATTGAATTAAGTTTCGGTACATCATTAATACCTGACATACTCTTCATGAAGATAATCAAGTGTCCTGTTTACAATTTTGATGTTCCCATCTGTCGTAGACGACAACAAACGATAAAAGAATATCACCGAGAACACCGAAGAACGTACAGTAACATGATAAATGCTTGTTTGTAAAATGTGGTTTAAATTTTTGTGTCATTTGACACGGTGCACTGGTGGTGCATGTGTCCGACCGTCAACAGGGCCCCCAAATAGTGATGGATGATGGTTTCGGCGTTCTTGATCTCCTGATCCGAACCGACAGACGTACATCTACTGCTCGTTCTAAATTAGAATATCGTATTCGTCTTCGGGACGACTGCAACGATGGATTGTAATACTATGTATGCATACGAAAAATTGTACCATTTAATTGTTTAATTTTTATAGCTTTTTTAAATTAATGTTAGTAGATTTAACATAACATAAACTGCACTGGTGCTACTTTTGGCAAGAACCTGGCCGTCATCTCAATATGTTTTAATTTAATGAGTAATATAAGTAGCAGGTTACTTAAATAAATCATACTTTTTGAAATTTTTATTTTTGCATGTTTTTTTTTTATATGCGGTTTCAATTTACAATTTTCTTCCTTGCTCTTACATTGTTAAGAAATAAAGTATATTGGCAGAAAGATGTACATATACATAGGTATACATATGTATATATTATTATTATTACTTTATAACGAGTAATAATAGCAGAACTGGGTAAACATTTTATGAACCGTGTATGTATGTGTGTGTGCGCGTAGAGATGGAATTTTTCATTTTTTGCAGCGACTAGATAGACTCATGTCTATTCGTGTTGCCTACTGGTGTCCCCGAAAGTCGACAAAACACGAGTCTGTCTGGTCTCTGTAAAAAAAGTAATAAATCCATTCGTCTTTGTTCTTTCTAGTGAAAGCTACATACTGGAAATTGTCAAAAAAAGTCATTTGATACTGGGAAAGTTAACTTGCGTCAAAAAATACGTTTACTTATTCTCGTTTTTCTAAAAATTGTTATTGGAAAAAAATCCGTTGTTTCCATAAAGACGGTAACCGTTATAAGAAGGATTGTCCGATTCGTCTACTTAAACTGTAGTCACTCGTGACGTCACCTGCGCTCCATTTTCTTTTATTTCTTATTCATTACAAAGCTTTATTGTTTTTTATCAGAACTTTTATCAGGACTTTTCATAATTAAACAATTTGCGGTAGACAAACTCATGCATACAGTTATTATTTATCAAATGTACTACTTTAATTTCAAAAATAATACGTAAATTTAAGTTTAAACTTAAACGATAAATAACAATTAAAAAATATGCTGCAAGCAAACCAGTCGTATACATGTGCACAGAAAAGAAAATTTGTTGCGGGAATTAACGCAATTGTAATATTTATGCTTGCAAATTACCAGAGATATAGGGACGGTAACAATTTGTAAGTTGTTAGTGTACAAGATTGTACTAACTCATATCTCACAAAATTGTGTCAAATGTTGTTACAATTTATGCATTATTTTAAAACAACCTTAACATACCGGTTTTATACAATCTTATTAACATTTTCTTACTAATGAATGTTGTCAAATTAAACTTTTATACTTACTTTGTTTGAATACAATTTACTTCACCTTACTAAACGAGAAAATATTATATATAATATAATATAATAAAAAAATCACAGAAAAATATTTTTCTGTGATTTTTGTGATTTTTTTGGCTCCCAGATTATCTTGTAGAGCTAATAATTTCCTGCAAATGCTAATGGATTCGACTTTGGACTCTGACCATAAACAAGGAATATCGATAGAAATCGACAATATATCTTGCTGGATAATGATAGCGCCCGGGCTTGTCCGTAGTCAGGAACTACTTCAGTTTAGTATGTATTAGCGCTGAAGGTATGCAAAAAAATATAATTAACTCGGATCTATCTATTTTCATCGAATTTGTGTTATATGGAGAAAGACTGTAAAATCCGTGCATTTAGAATAATACTTTGCAATACTTAGGTGTTCGATAAATCAACTACAGTGGAGTCCCGCTTGAGTGAACTTTCGCTGCAATGAACCCGAAATAGTGAACACCGAAAAATTTACACTGGGATCCGATTTAGTGAACAGGGAAAACCCCGGTAGAGTGAATTTCTTTCTTTGGTAGTTACCCTAAATATGTATTATATGAAGCGCATCACCACGAATGATCGTACGTTGGTTTAGTACATTTTTCTATTCGGCTCCAGGCAGTATATGTGGATATAATAAGAGTTTAAAATAAGATATTGGAAAGCTTAAGTAAAGGTATATTTAGCTAAACAATTTGAAGTGGCTAAATCTACAATATTTGCTACAATGGGGATGGGATACGTAAATTTAAAACATTAAAAATCTACGTATTCAAAAATGGAAAAGGCACTGTACAAGTGGTTTATTTCATAGCGAGAAAGAAATATTCCCGTTAGTGGATTAATGTTAAAACAAAAAGCTATAAATTTGCAAAAATCAATCGATCAATCATCAACATTTATTGCAAGTAATGGATGGCTTGATAGATTCAAAAGACGGTACAACGTAAAGTTTTTAAAGATTTCAGGAGAGAAATTTTCATCACAACCAGAATTAGTAGACGTATGTATCTAACATGGAGAAAAATGCACCTGGTAGAAAAACTGAAAAACAAAGATTAACTTTTTGGCCAGTGCAAACGTGTATGGAATACACAAATTAAAAACTTTAATCATAGGAAAATCAAAGAAACCCCGAAACCCCACCACCATTTTTAAAGAATGGTTTCATGAAATGTTTGTTGCAAAGGTAAACAAATTTACTTATTTACAATTAGACCATAACACTTCATTTTACTTTCTTTGGTTACAAAATATTTACAAAACCAACAATTACCGATTAAGGCCTTATTAATATTAGATAACGCCCCTAGCCCCTAACGCACCTGAATTAGCCTTAAGAAGTTCCAATGGATTGATCTCCGTTATGTATATGCCACCAAATGTGACACCCTTAATCCAACCCATGGATCAGAATTACAAAATTATTTTATCGCAAAAATTTATTGACCAATTTGTTATTAGAAGACAAAGAGTCTAGCGAAACGTTGAAAAACTATTCTCTGAAAGATGCGATTTTACATATAGCTATGGCTTGGAATAATATAAATACTGCAGTTATAAAGAAGTGCTGGAATAATATTTTAGACATTCATTGTGACGATGAGGAAGATATTCCACTAAGCGTTTTACGCTTTCGTTTAATTGACGACGAAGCCTTTAAAGCAAATCAAGATATACGACATATTTTACAAAATATCACTTTAAATGTAAGTAAAAGACTGCTAATTAAATTTTAGTTATAAAATTGATATTTTTTTGCAGACTCTAAATTTTAGAATTTAATGATGCTAACATTGATGAATGGAATAAAAACATATTACGAGAAGCTACTGAGGTAAATGTTATTGATAATAGTGATTCGGAAGATAATGACGACCAATTAATTTCGACAAATCATGCTCCCATGATCAAATCATGCATGGTGGAAGAAAATGGGGAGAATGTTGAAGCCTCACGTTTACTAACTGTGCATCCTTTAAAAAGTAAATTAATTGAAATCTAAACAAAGAAAAAGTTAGAACAATCAAAAATAACTTCGTATTTTAATCCAAAATTATAAGTTAATAAGTTTTCAATATAAAAATGTCGCGTATTATCATTGCCAAATTATATTACTACTTATTATAGTCAAAGTAAGATTATTTAAATAAAGTTGAATTACATATATGTTTTTGATTTTTTAGTAAACCTCAATTTAGTGAACATTTCGATTTAGTGAACGGGGGCTAATAACGTTCACTCTAGCGGGACTCTGCTGTATATTGCTTTGATAATTATTCGAGCTACTGCAAACAGTAGAGGCTGGATCCACGTTCTCCGGTAAAATCGAATACAGAATACGGATTCAAGATTTCGTATGGCGGATGGAGCGGTTTAAACAAATTGTGGTAAATTGTTCTACAATTGTTTGATTCACTGCAATATTTTTTCGTGTATACATGCGTTCGTAGATGGAAATAAAACCTATAATTTAATAGCTAATACTAGTTCTTTTACACGTAGCAATGCATTTACTTCACTATTTACTCAGCATGAATTGATATAAATCATGTATGTACGTATCCCTCCTGCGGAGTATTTTTATACTTTCAATGCGGTAGAGACATGGTTTCTTATTTTCGGAGTAATTTTACGGCATTTTTTTTTATACCTACAGATCCAAAATTACTCGTAATATTGGAGGCAGGCTTCCTATTTTTGAGGCAATCTTGATTCATTTCCTTTAGGATGTATAGAGGGATTAGTTAAAATATACTCTTACAAACTGATAAAAACAAATATTGTAGAAGCTGTGACGTTTAAAAAAAAATTAGTTATTTTTTTTATAATAAATAATCTTCTCTAGAAAATGTGGAAAGAGTACTATTACTCTTTTTTGATTTTTTGCAACGCTTGTGAGGTCGCTTTCGCCGTACGAGACAGGACGGAGCGCTTTTCGCTTGAGTGAACGCACGTGGCTCCCGCACGAAGTACTTCAAACACTTCTTCTGTCGACGGCACCCCGTCACACTCACTGACCGTACAAGCAAATAATTTAAAAGCCAAAACCATCAAGACACATCAACACTTACGGCGCGGCGTACGGATACAACGCGGTTTTATAATTAAATTTATTACAAGCCGTGCTTTATCGGCTGTTTGTCTTGTTCTATACGACCCGTAATATTCCATGGCGAATAAATTTTCAAAATTAAATGTCCATCACAGTTCTGAGATTTGTAGCCGTTTGACTATTTTGGGTTTTACGTAAATTCTAGCGTAAATAATTAGATAAAAACTTCCCTACGTATTTATACGCTGAACGAAAAAGTCGGTAAATGTAAGTTAATCTATTTTTTTTTAATTGGTCCAACGAAGGAGTTTATCATTTTAAAAAACGGCTGTTTATTATATTCATGATTCATGAACACTCCTGAAGTTCGTTTCGCTTCTTACAAGGTAAGCTAATAAAGAGGTATCTTATTAGAGATTAAAAGAATATAACGTTTTTTGTTGCTTTAACAAAAGAGCAAATTCACACTTTTTAACAACAGTTGAGTTCACATATGTTGTTATATACTTACCTACAATTAGTAATTTTTCTAATATTTTATAGTTAAGACACTTGTATTGATATTCTTTTCTCAGTTATCAGAGTTTTATTCAAATATATTTGTTAAGCAAATACATTCATTCCTTGTCTTGTTTTGTATACAGTTGTTTTATTTTGTTGTATTTTTACAAGGTGTTATACAGTCTTATTCGGATATAGTACGAAAAAAAAAATTAGGCGAAAGAAACGCATGAGTAATGCCTAAATACAAAATATTATGGTTCTATGTGCACGTAGTAACGAGAAAATGATTTTTCTTTATTCGAGTCCGACTGTGTCTTAGTTAACATATGGGAATCTCCGGCAGTCGCTGAAGCGGCGTTCGGATATCCATTTAGTATGCACATAGCATTCACCGTCATTACACGCAATTGCAATGGCATCCTATACGAATATCGAATACACCGATATGATTTTGATTTATGGCGAAACAGGACAAAATAGTCTTGCGGCAGAAAATTTGTACGCGGAACGGTTTCCCAATCGGCGGCATCCATCATCCGAGACAATTCGTGAGAACCGTGTATCGACTTCGAGAAACAGGATCAGTAATTCCACGTTTCGAAGGTCGTGGCCGTCATATATCACGTAGAGTTCAGCAAGCAGAAGAGCATATTTTAAACATCGTTGAGGCGGAACCAGGCATAAGTACTACAACTTTAGCCCAGCAAGTAAATGTGTCCCAAACGACGGTGCATCGAATTTTTAAAAGTAATTTACTTCATCCGTATCACATCCAGCGCGTGCAAAGATTATGCACGGTGGACATTTCGAACATTTTTTACATTAATAAATTATTTTGTCCTGTTTCGCCTAGATCGGTCCTTGTTAGGACCACCACAAATTTCATAAAAAGAAAAAGAATGTATAACTACAAATAACTCAAAACCCGACATTTCGGATGCATTAACTTTAAACATTAAGAACGCAAATCATATGGTTATCGGCATATTCAATGTAAACACATAAACACTTCGACATCAGCTGTACGACAGACTAATGCATTTCAATAGACTATTCACTATTCATAGCATCTACAATGCTTTATCGATTTTTATTTGCATCTGGGTTAACTTTGATTCATCAGCGGTATTTGTATAATATAGGAGAAACAAAGATATGGACCGGCTTTACCTGCATTTTGGGCCCTAAAATTTGAACAAAATGTATATGTTACAAATAAATTTCTTTTTAAATTTTCAGTAACACATTGATAGGTAGTCTTCAGATTTCGGTAGCTTACGTGCTATTTACAGGTAACCCTGTAT
>JAIOKQ010000288.1:0-12816 GCA_020654165.1 Oryctes rhinoceros | reverse complement strand
GTAGCTTAAAAAAAGAAATTTGCACGAAAGTGGACAACTTTAATTATATTTAATACGATGCCTTAAAGTTAAACGAAGTTCAAAATGACTGGCTTCTTCACGTTAATTACCAGAATTTTCCTTAAATTTTCTTCTTTAAAATTTGTTAGATTATTGGTGAAAAAAAATCCTAGATTACGTTAAATTGTATCAAGCCAGAATAATTAATACGGAATGAGTAGTACATAATCACCACACTTTAATTTTTATGATAAATGGTCTTAATTGCATATTTCAATACAACTTATAATTCAAAATAACTTTACTTTCTTCTGTATTGTATAGAATAAAGGTATTTTACTCTTGAGTAAGATATTTTTTTGACAAACCTCGTATACTGTTAAAAAAAAATTCATATCCGATGGTTGCATTTTAAGTTTTGGACCATGCACAACTTCCTATTAAGAATAATTTTTGTTACAAAACCAATAATAAAAAAGTTTTCCATATGGTTCCAACTTAAGTAGACATACTGTATATAAAAAAACGGAAGAAAAGAAAATCAAACGATTCTTGATAACACATGAAGAGAGACAAAAATTAACTGTAATAATGTCTACTCAACATGAAATGACTATTCCTAAGGAAAGCACAACTCGTAAATAGTATGATAATAACCACTATAGATGAAAAAATAAGTAAACGTGTAAATTATAAACGGACGCATACATCGTTGCCTTGATAATCTGAATAATATCTACTTATCTATTTCGCGAAATTTAAAGACTAGAACCAAAATCGGAGATAGAGCCTCATCATATTAGAAACTAATTTTTTTAAATATCCTAGATAAAACTTAATTCCAAGATGACGAATTACGCTTTCGCTTAACAGATAGCTGTTGCTAATGGTCATTCTCACTTTCGTACTTTGAATAGGATAGGCAACTTATTTTACCCGTTTGCAGTCAATTCTTTCGCATTTAATTCATAACATGGTGTACCCATGTGTATTTGATCTTTTATCATTTTAGGTAGTTTGTGAAGTTTATCAGCAAAATTGTGTAGTACTTTTTTAGGAACCTCATCGGCTCCTATATATCGGTTTATGGAGAGAAATGGATTCAATATGCAATACAACATACACTGATTTTTTAGAAGGAAAAGCTATGTGTAAACAAAATAAAAGAAAAATAATGATTTTTAGCTCTTACCTTGTCGATTTGTGATATATGCGTTGATTGTCTCCTTACGGGAATTTGAACCTTTATGCGGCAGTCACGTCCTATATAACAAAAAGGTTTAAAATATTTTTTTATAGTTTCAGATAATATATAACTAGAGCAACATAACCTCAAACTGTTGATTACTAATATTTTTTAATAAATCTAAAAGCATTATTGCTAGTACTTTATACAAAATAATAATGCAAAACATACCGATTGCAAACAGCTTTAAAAAAAATCTTGAAGAAATAAACGTTACTTACAAAGTATTTTAATTAATTTTATTTGGTTTTGAATTTAATAATGTCATTTTACAAAATTAATTGAAAAATATTTAAACAATTCCAAGTAATAAAATATAATAAAGAGGAAACTGTATATTTAATTTTACCAAATTCTTTGCTAGATGTCGCTAGGTTTTCTAAAATATTTATTTTAAATTTAAATCAATGAATATTAGAATAGAATGGATATTATATAAATTTGGTCTCATAGTTTCCTCCAATGCTAAAAAGAAATACAATTATTTGTAGTGTATGGACATTGAATAAATAGAATTGATTCATCCAACAAATCACTAAGTGTGGTAGATTCTTGTTGGAGAAAAGATATGTTCATTTAATACTTTGGCTCGGATGTCTAGGTATGTTAAACTGTTTAGTAATAGCATTAAGTACTGCGACTTTGATAGGTCTATGTAATAAAATCCCCTTGTATGTGTTAGAGTAGGTGAAAGCTCTTAATAAACCTCAACGCTGCTCTAAGATCTTCATCTTTCTCCATCCTCAGTAGATGACAGAAATGGTTTACTGATACAGATGGCATAGAATATTTTCAGCCGTCTCCAGATCTTTGTCTTAAACGACAAATTTAAATCTTTAGCTTTTCGTTGATTGAATAGGTGATATTTTAAGGCTGCATTACCTATCAGGATTCCCGCCGGTAGTCTAAGGTCCCCTTTGCTGAATGATAGCACTGTCTTTGCTGCCTTAGGCAAGCCTGATATGGATGCTTTCGCCTTTTTCTGTTCTGGAACATTTCCTCAGAACGAGGTCATCCCACGCTTTAATTACTTATTTTATGTGGCTTAGAAGAAGTTAGGATTTGCTTCTTAGGTGTATCTGTCTATTTTTTCGGTACCTTCGATCCCTTGATGGTTTGGGACTCATCGCAAAGTAATGTGGTTTTTGTGTCTCAATTGCATTAGGTTGTGTATATATTGATTAATCAGACCAGATTCATATGGGTAGGCTTTAGTAACCTTTAGAACACTGAATATAGTTATGGTTGCGCCCCGGATACCTAACTCGAAGTTTTTTATGAGGCACAAGGTGCTTGTAAGATCTCTAAGGCATCTTAGAGCTTCCTCTTGCAACTTACAATAGATTTGGTTCAATTATTTTTGTTAAATGAAACCTTTGTTTGTATAAGTTGTGCTCCAAAGCACACCATTTTTCTTTATTGAAGACAACACATTACAATCGGCGTTTGTATACTTATTTCCCTATTTTCTTTCGCACACGTATTCTACGTATGCATTCTTTTTGCGTTCTGCCAATATTCTAATGTAGGTTCGTTGAAAATTCATTTTAAAATTGACCCAATTCAAGCGAATTCATCAATTTTTTTCTCTCAGTGCAGAAAGGATTCAGGATTCATACTTTCTGTATGTTGTATATATATTTCTAATTTGATTTGATTAATGACATTGTAATAATTAAAATCAAAATAATATTAATATTGTTTGCTTGCTACAAAATTCTTGTTGCTCACTTTTTCCGTGATTGTTATTGAAATTTTAATATGTGAAATTAAATAATTCGTGTAAAAATATCCCAATAAGTTTCTACGAGGGGCAAAGTAGTATTAATGTTATAAGCAATAATTCTTTAATAAACAATAGTTATTATTATTAGTAACCATTAGTGGACAAAATTCAAAAAATTTGAATTACATTTTTAAAATAATACTTTTAATTTTAACATTGCAAAATGCTGTCCTTAATAATAATAATAAAAATCCATGCCTTTACATCTCCCCAACAAGTTTTGCCAATTACAGGACCCATCGATCGACCATGAGTTATTATTAGGATTTGCCAACTTTGGAGCAAGGAAAACCTTTCTCTGAGAGCGACGAACTCGAGATTTGAATCCGGTACTCCGAGAAAAAAAAAGAAGAACGTTTGAATATCTAAATAGTTGTAGTCAGTCATAACAGTTTACAGAGTGGGCCAAATTCGATACTTTTAATAGGGAACTTGGAATTAGATAAAAACTGACCTAAGCTTCTGGAGCGATTTTAAAGAGAAATAGATTGGTGAAATCCCTATTTAATAATAATAATATAAGAGATACAGAGTGTTTTTTTTTTTAATTCGTTATATTCGTTATAACGTTTTTATTTGTGGATAAATTTGATTCATATAAAAACTATATTAGTGTTGTATTTGTTGAAGGAATTCTACACTAGCGCCATCTTCTTGAGTAGTTAGGGTAACTTAGGTTAAGAAAGTCGTGTCGGGCTCGTTGTATAATTGTCAATGTACTAATATTTGTTTTGTTTTCCCAATAATGAAATAACAAAACAATTAGAGCGCTTCACACAAAGCTTGATTTATTATTAAGACTTGTGTGTATGTAAAAAATTTCATCACTTTAAGATAGTTACGGATTGCGATACATAAGCAAATAAAAGATTTCAAGGAGGCAGAAAAAAATGATCTTAATATTAAATGTGACAAATAACAATTCAAACAAACTAAGCTAAGGAAACCATTAATAGCATTGCTGATATTATAAAGAATTGTGATGTAAAGAATTAATAGGGTTTATTCGGTAAAAATTCAGAAAATTTGAAATTTATCATGATTAAAATTAAAATAAATTGGTTTCTAAAATTCTTATCGACATATTTAAACGAAATGTTTACAGAATATACCTTTGTTACTAAAAAAAAAAGCGAAAATATGATAATCCATTATATCTATTATGTCATCAGGAAGTTTTATGTGAGAGTTGAAGTAGTAGTTATGAGATTATACAATTCCTCAATTGCAGAACGAGGACGCAATTGAAAATATTTTCGTAGAATGGAGCGCCCCCCTGTACATTTACGTTACAATTCAGAGTCTAGTGATCTAAAACTAATTGGCGTGGTCACAGCCAATCAGTTGGATTTTAATCGTACAGTTCTATCCGTCAATGAAATCACGTCTGACTACCTTGTGAATGCTCTGCCAGGCAAACAACCCTATTTACATTATTGAGACGCGTGTGATAACGCGCATCTACACATAATAGGCTGCGCAGTGATGAACATTGGATTGGATTCTGAACATATGTGTTTGCATGAGTTGTACTTTCTTCCCCATCGCGAGCGCGTTGCGACCATTACATTTGTTTTCCTTCGTGATCTGCGCCCTTTGCGACTTATGTCTCCACATTTTAAAAAATGATCATTTTACTATGATAATTTAGTAATAATACTGGTAATAACTAGAGAGGACAAAGGCGGATGAAATTATTACTTTTTTGTTGAGACTAGACAGACTCGTGTTTTGTCGACTCTCGGTCTAGACCACTAGGCAACACGAATCCATTCTCATGAGGGGAATAGACACGAGTATATCTAGTCGCAGCAAAAAAGGAATAATTCCACCTGACTTTGACATCTGTAGCAATAACGATTCAAATTTACGACGATAAGTGATGAAGTTTTAATTTACTTGACTTTTAAGAGACTTTTCAGATGTTATAAAAGTACTCATGTAAAATTTCCAGTTTATTAATAATTTAATTTAATTTAATAATTTTTAAGACGGCTAAACAATTTCAGCATTTTTCTGGAAAAAGTATGTAATATCCCAGTAATATTTTTAATATTCATTGGATAATCCGAGCCTGGCTATAAGTAGACATTTTGAAAATCATTTGTTTCATGTGTTTGTTCTAGACCCGGCTGGAATTATTAAAAAAAATTTGTGTTTATTTATCTTTTATTTACAATACCAAAGAGCAAAAATTTCATTTCATCCTATCGCTAAGCAACCCCTTAAATAAGACATAGACGTGCACTTATTCTTTTAATAAGGGCAGTAATGATTAGTAGTAAAACAAAATTATTAAAAGATTGGTTTGCAGAAAATGCATTGAATGACACATGATTTCCGCTACAGAAATATCTAGGCGGCAGCCCTTTTTAAAATAAATTAAGTATGATTCAATCACATCAATCACACACGGCCAAAGTTCTTTGAATTTGCCTCAGTTTTCAACGCGAAAAATAAAAAAATTATAATAATTACAGAATAAGCAAGAATAGTTTTAATCAGGCAGGCGTGGAAATTAACGATTCACTTGATTAATATTGAATTAAGTTTCGGTACATCATTAATACCTGACATACTCTTCATGAAGATAATCAAGTGTCCTGTTTACAATTTTGATGTTCCCATCTGTCGTAGACGACAACAAACGATAAAAGAATATGACCGAGAACACCGAAGAACGTACAGTAACATGATAAATGCTTGTTTGTAAAATGTGGTTTAAATTTTTGTGTCATTTGACACGGTGCACTGGTGGTGCATGTGTCCGACCGTCAACGGGGCCCCCAAATAGTGATGGATGATGGTTTCGGCGTTCTTGATCTCCTGATCCGAACCGACAGACGTACATCTACTGCTCGTTCTAAATTAGAATATCGTATTCGTCTTCGGGACGACTGCAACGATGGATTGTAATACTATGTATGCATACGAAAAATTGTACCATTTAATTGTTTAATTTTTATAGCTTTTTTAAATTAATGTTAGTAGATTTAACATAACATAAACTGCATTGGTGCTACTTTTGGAAAGAACCTGGCCGTCATCTCAATATGTTTTAATTTAATGAGTAATATAAGTAGCAGGTTACTTAAATAAATCATACTTTTTGAAATTATTATTTTTGGATGTTTTTTTTTATATACGGTTTCAATTTACAATTTTCTTCCTTGCTCTTACATTGTCAAGAAATAAAGTATATTGGCAGAAAGATGTACATAACATAGGTATACATATGTATATATTATTATTATTACTTTATAACGAGTAATAATAGCACAACTGGGTAAACATTTTATGAACCGTGCGTGTATGTGTGTGTGCGCGTAGAGATTGAATTCGTTTTTTGCAGCGACTAGATAGACTCGTGTCTATTCGTGTTGCCTACTGGTGTCCCCGAAAGTCGACAAAACACGAGTCTGTCTGGTCTCTGTAAAAAAGAAATAAATCCATTCGTCTTTGTTCTTTCTAGTGAAAACTACATACTGGAAATTGTCAAAAAAAGTCATTTGACACTGGGAAACGTTGAAGAAAGTTAACTTGGGCCAAAAAATACGTTTACTTATTCTCGTTTTTCTAAAAATTGTTATTGGAAAAAAATCCGTTGTTTCTATAAAGAAGGTAACCGTTATAAGGATTGTCCGATTTGTCTACTTAAACTGAAGTCGCTCGTGACGTCACCTGCGCTCCATTTTCTTTTATTTCTTATTCATTATAAAGCTTTATTGTTTTTTATCAGAACTTTTATCAGGACTTTTCACAATTAAACAATTTGCGGTAGACAAACTCATGCATACAGTTATTTATCAAATGTACTACTTTAATTTCAAAAATAATACGTAAATTTAAGTTTAAACTTAAACGATAAATAACAATAAAAAAATATGCTGCAAGCAAACCAGTCATATACATGTGCACAGAAAAAAAAATTGTTGCGGGAATTAACGCAATTGTAATTGTAATTACCAGAGATGTAGGGACGGTAACAATTTGTAAGTTGTTAGTGTACAAGATTGTACTAACTCAAATCTCACAAAATTGTGTCAAATGTTGTTACAATTTATGCATTATTTTAAAACAACCTTAACATACCGGTTTTACACAATCTTATTAACATTTTCTTACTAATAAATGTTGTCAAATTAAACTTTTATACTTACTTTGTTTGAATACAATTTACTTCATCTTACTAAACAAGAAAATATTATATACGATATAATATAATAAAAAAATCACAGAAAAATATTTTTTTCTGTTGAAAGCGCTTGGCTCCCAGATTATCTTGTAGAGCTAATAATTTCCTGCAAATGCTAACGGATTCGACTTTGGACTCTGACCATAAACAAGGAATATCGATAGAAATCGACAATATATCTTGCTGGATAATGATAGCGCCCGGGCTTGTCCGTAGTCAGGAACTACTTCAGTTTAGTATACAGTCTTATTCGGATATAGTGCGAAAAAAAAATTAGGTGAAAGAAACGCATGAGTAATGCCTAAATACAAAATATTATGGTTCTATGTGCACGTAGTAACGAGAAAATAATTTTTCTTTATTCGAGTCCGACTCTGTCTTAGTTAACATATGGGAATCACCGGCAGTCGCTGAAGCAGCGTTCGGATATCCATTTAGTATGCACATAGCATTCACCGTTATTACACGCAATTGCAATGGCATCCTATACGAATATCGAATACACCGATATGATTTTGATTTATGGCGAAACAGGACAAAATAGTCTTGCGGCAGAAAATTTGTACGCGGAACGGTTTCCCAATCGGCGGCATCCATCATCCGAGACAATTGTGAGAACCGTGTATCGACTTCGAGAAACAGGATCAGTAATTCCATGTTTCGAAGGTCGTGGCCGTCATATATCACGTAGAGTTCAGCAAGCAGAAGAGCATATTTTAAACATCGTTGAGGCGGAAGCAGGCATAAGTACTACAACTTTAGCCCAGCAAGTAAATGTGTCCCAAACGACGGTGCATCGAATTTCGAAAAATAATTTACTTCATCCGTATCACATCCAGCGCGTGCAAAGATTAACGGAATTAGATTATCCTCGCCGTCTTGCCTTCTGCGAGTGGTTTCAACGCACCGAAGTTCGTCAACCACGTCTTGCGTCAGTAATTCTCTTTACCGACGAATCCACGTTTACAAGAGATGGTATTTTGAATTACCATAATATTCACCACTGGGCAGACGAAAACCCACACGAGATACACCAAGGCGCCTCGCAAGTTAGGATATCTGTCAATGTTTGGGCGGGTTTAGTAGGCGATTACCTACTTGGACCACATGTGCTCCCACAACGATTAAATACAGAATCCTATTTACAGTTCCTCCGAGATGAATTACCCGAGTATTTGGATGAGATACCACTAGCGATACGGCAACAATTGTGGTTTATGCATGACGGAGCACCCGCGCATAGTAGTCGAGTAATTCAAGCATTTTTGAACCAAAGATTTCCACAATGGATTGGACGTGGAAGTCGTACTCCATGGCCACCTCGTAGTCCCGATCTAAATCCATTAGACTTTTTTCTGTGGGGATACATGAAAAGCTTGGTATATGATCGTCGCCCTGATATTGAAAATGTCGAAGATCTGCGAAATCGCATTTATGTTGCAGCTCAACGCATTCGCGAAGACATGGTAAATTTTACTCGTGTGCATAATAACTTTCGTCGCCGAATTGATGCCTGTATTACAGCTCACGGTGGACATTTCGAACATTTTTTACATTAATAAATTATTTTGTCCTGTTTCGCCTAGATCGGTCCTTGTTAGGACCACCACAAATTTCATAAAAAGAAAAAGAATGTATAACTACAAATAACCCAAAACCCGACATTTCGGATGCATTAACTTTAAACATTAAGAACGCAAATCATATGGTTATCGGCATATTCAATGTAAACACATAAATACTTCGACATCAGCTGTACGACAAACTAATGCATTTCAATAGACTATTCACTATTCATAGCATCTACAATGCTTTATCGCTTTTTATTTGCATCTGGGTTAACTTTGATTCATCAGCGGTATTTGTATAATATTGGAGAAACAAAGATATGGACCGGCTTTACCTGCATTTTGGGCCCTAAAATTTGAACAAAATGTATATGTTACAAATAAATTTCTTTTTAAATTTTCAGTAACACATTGATAGGTAGTCTTCAGATTTCGGTAGCTTAAGTGCTATTTACAGGTAACCCTATATATTAGCGCTGAAGGTATGCAAAAAAAAAAAATATAATTGACTCGGATCTATCTATTTTCATCGAATTTGTGTTATATGGAGAAAGACTGTAAAATCCGTGCATTTAGAATAATACTTTGCAATACTTAGGTGTTCGATAAATCAACTACAGTGGAGTCCCGCTTGAGTGAACTTTCGCTGCAATGAACCCGAAATAGTGAACACCGAAACATTTACATTGGAATCCGATTTAGTGAACAGGGAGAACCCCGGTAGAGTGAATTTCTTTCTTTGGTAGTTACCCTAAATATGTATTATATGAAGCGCATCACCACGAATGATCGTACGTTGGTTTAGTACATTCTTCTATTCGGCTCCAGGCAGTATATGTGGATATAATAAGAGTTTAAAATAAGATATTGGAAAGCTTAAGTAAAGGTATATTTAGCTAAACAATTTGAAGTGGCTAAATCTACAATATTTGCTACAAAAAAGGGGCGAACATTAATTTTAAGAAAAACTAAATAAAAAGGTTACGTAAATTTAAAACATTAAAAATCTACGTATTCAAAAATGGAAAAGGCACTGTACAAGTGGTTTATTTCATAGCGAGAAAGAAATATTCCCGTTAGTGGATGTTAAAACAAAAAGCTATAAATTTGCAAAAATCAATCGATCAATTGTCAACATTTATTGCAAGTAATGGATGGATTGATAGATTCAAAAGACGGTACAACGTAAAGTTTTTAAAGATTTCAGGAGAGAAATTTTCATCACAACCAGACTTAGTAGACGTATGTATCTAACATGGAGAAAAATGCACCTGGTAGAAAAACTGAAAAACAAAGATTAATTTTTTTGGCCAGTGCAAACGTGTATGGAATACACAAATTAAAAACTTTAATCATAGGAAAATCAAGGAAACCCCGATCGTTTCGAAATTTTAGCTCTCCAGTACATTACAAGCATTCTAAGGCAGCATGGATAACCACCACCATTTTTAAAGAATGGTTTCATGAAATGTTTGTTGCAAAGGTAAACAAATTTACTTATTTACAATTAGACCATAACACTTCATTTTACTTTCTTTGGTTACAAAATATTTACAAAACCAACAACAACCGATTAAGGCCTTATTAATATTAGATAACGCCCCTAGCCCCTAAGGCACCTGAATTAGCCTTAAGAAGTTCCAATGGATTGATCTCCGTTATGTATATGCTACCAAATGTGACACCCTTAATCCAACCCATGGATCAGAATTACAAAATTATTTTATCGCAAAAATTTAGTGACCAATTTGTTATTAGAAGACAAAGAGTTTAGCGAAACGTTGAAAAACTATTCTCTGAGAGATGCGGTTTTAAATATAGCTATGGCTTGGAATAATATAAATACTGCAGTTATAAAGAAGTGCTGGAATAATATTTTAGACATTCATTGTGACGATGAGGAAGATATTCCACTAAGCGTTTTACGCTTTCGTTTAATTGACGACGAAGCCTTTAAAGCAAATCAGGATATACGACATATTTTACAAAATATCACTTTAAATGTAAGTAAAAGACTGCTAATTAAATTTTAGTTATAAAATTGATATTTTTTTGCAGACTCTAAATTTTAGAATTTAATGATGCTAACATTGATGAATGGAATAAAAACATATTACGAGAAGCTACCGAGGTAAATGTTATTGATAATAGTGATTCGGAAGATAATGACGACCAATTAATTTCGACAAATCATGCTCCCATGATGAAATCATGCATGGTGGAAGAAAATGGGGAGAATGTTGAATCCTCACGTTTACTAACTGTGCATCCTTTAAAAAGTAAATTAATTGAAATCTAAACTAAGGAAAAGTTAGAACAATCAAAAATAACTTCGTATTTTAATCCAAAATTATAAGTTAATAAGTTTTCAATATAAAAATGTCGCGTATTATCATTGCCAAATTATATTACTACTTATTATAGTCAAAGTAAGATTATTTAAATAAAGTTGAATTACATATATGTTTTTGATTTTTTAGTAAACCTCAATTTAGTGAACATTCCGATTTAGTGAACGGGGGCTAATAACGTTCACTCTAGCGGGACTCTGCTGTATATTGCTTTGGTAATTATTCGAGCTACTGCAAACAGTAGAGGCTGGATCCACGTTCTCCGGTAAAATCGAATACAGAATACGGATTCAAGATTTCGTATGGCGGATGGAGCGGTTTAAACAAATTGTGGTAAATTGTTCTACAATTGTTTGATTCACTGCAATATTTTTTCGTGTATACATGCGTTCGTAGATGGAAATAAAACCTATAATTTAATAGCTAATACTAGTACTTTTACACGTAGCAATGCATTTACTTCACTATTTACTCAGCATGAATTGATATAAATCATGTATGTACGTATCCCTCCTGCGGAGTATTTTTATACTTTCAATGCGGTAGAGACATGGTTTCTTATTTTCGGAGTAATTTTACGGCATTTTTTTTTATACCTACAGATCCAAAATTACTCGTAATATTGGAGGCAGGCTTCCTATTTTTGAGGCAATCTTGATTCATTTCCTTTAGGATGTATAGAGGGATTAGTTAAAATATACTCTTACAAACTGATAAAAACAAATATTGTAGAAGCTGTGACGTTTTAAAAAAAAATTAGTTATTTTTTTTATAATAAATAATCTTCTCTAGAAAATGTGGAAAGAGTACTATTACTCTTTTTTGATTTTTTGCAACGCTTGTGAGGTCGCTTTCGCCGTACGAGACAGGACGGAGCGCTTTTCGCTTGAGTGAACGCACGTGGCTCCCGCACGAAGTACTTCAAACACTTCTTCTGTCGACGGCACCCCGTCACACTCACTGACCGTACAAGCAAATAATTTAAAAGCCAAAACCATCAAGACACATCAACACTTACGGCGCGGCGTACGGATACAACGCGGTTTATAATTAAATTTATTACAAGCCGTGCTTTATCGGCTGTTTGTCTTGTTCTATACGACCCGTAATATTCCATGGCGAATAAATTTTCAAAATTAAATGTCCATCACAGTTCTGAGATTTGTAGCCGTTTGACTATTTTGGGTTTTACGTAAATTCTAGCGTAAATAATTAGATAAAAACTTCCCTACGTATTTATACGCTGAACGAAAAAGTCGGTAAATATAAGTTAACCTATTTTTTTTTAATTGGTCCAACGAAGGGGTTTATCATTTTAAAAAACGGCTGTTTATTATATTCATGAACACTCCTGAAGTTCGTTTCGCTTCTTACAAGGTAAGCTAATAAAGGTATCTTATTAGAGATTAAAAGAATATAATGTTTTTTGTTGCTTTAACAAAAGAGCAAATTCGCATTTTTTAACGACAGTTGAGTTCATGTATGTTGTTATATAGTTACCTACAATTAGTAATTTTTCTAATATTTTATAGTTAAGACACTTGTATTAATATTCTTTTTTCAGTTATCAAAGTTTTACTCAAATATATTTGTTAAGCAAATACATTCATTCCTTGTCTTGTTTTGTATACAGTTGTTTTATTTTGTTGTATTTTTACAAGGTGTTATAT